>PVQA01000411.1:33998-141057 GCA_002980515.1 Fusarium burgessii
AAAAAAAAAAAAAAAAGCCCGTAGTGAGTGCACACCCGTAGGGTATCTGCCTACATAATAAATGCGAGTTGGACATACGAGAGGAAGAGCCGAACGAATGCCCCTCTATTTGGTTCTCAACTCGCGATATCTTAAGAGGAGACTCGTTAGCGAGCTCGGAAAGAAGGGTACTGGTAGTTTCTGGGCATTAAAGGACGCTCTTCTCGTCGAAATTCAAAACTTTAGAGGTCGGTAGTGACAGGCTTACAACAATGTGCTGGTCGAAATCAAGCATAACATAAAAGAAGCGTTCAGCTACGGGACTTCTGGTGAACATAAATGAGAGTCAACAGAAGCTTTGATGTTGAGAGTTGAGTCTCACTGGCCCATCTAAATCTTCGACCAGCGCAGAAGCACAGCCGCAAGAATAACTGGCAAGACACTGACAAGCTCTCCAAGACCAGCATACTCAGGCGGAATCCTTGCATTCACAAATGCGCCAGCAGCAAGGAGAACAGCAAATGTGTTATACACAAAGCTCCACCCGAAGTTGAACTTGATACGATTGACAGACTTTTGACTCGCGTCTATCATAGTGACGATACCGTTTAGAGAAGGGCGCATAAGAACTACGTCTGCTGCAGACTGGGCTACATCTGTGCCCTCGTTCATGTGCACGCCGATGGTGGCTTGGGCGAGAGCAACTGCGTCGTTGGTACCATCGCCGCAAAAGACAACGACTGGTTTCTTCAGATCTGTGGAATTACCGAGGAGAGTTTGGATATAGTCCCTTTTACCGGCAGGTGAAGTTCTGGGACGGACGTTCTCTTGTGGGATGTTCAGCTTTGATGCCAGGTTTTGAACGGCTGCGCCATCGTCGCCAGAAACAACATGGACGGAAATTCCTCGCATGCGCAGTGTTTCGACCGCCGCAAAGGCGTCCTCTCGGGGCTCGTCTTGAAGGCCGTATACAGCTTGCAGCTCGTCGTTGATTGTGAAACAGAAGACGGTGCAACCTTGAGAAAGTATAAGTTGGACAAGAGGATCATCCGAGAGGTTCAGCCAGTGCGAATTCCCAGCTTTTAGCCTTTGCCCTTTCACGGCTGCTTCAACGCCTTTACCTGTGAGACTCTTCGGCTCACCTACAGGGGAAGATTCAATGTCGATACTCTTGAGGTAGCCCGCTACAGCTGTGGAGACTGGATGGCGACTGTTCTCGATCAGACCCAAAAGGAGGGGAAGGGTACTTTCATCAACACACCCGTTTGCGACAACAGAAAGCTTTCCTTGAGTCAAGGTTCCAGTCTTGTCAAAGACAACATGAGATGTCTTATGTGCAACTTCGATAGCATCTGCAGACTTGAAGATGATGCCCCTTTCTGCTGCAACTCCACTCATGATAACAATGACCATTGGGACTGCCAGACCAATCGCGCAAGGACAAGATACAATGAGAACAGCGATGGCATAAGTAATTGCCTCAGTTGTTGCTTTGGAGCCGTCATAGCCACGGACTGTTATGCCAGTCGCAACCCAAATAACAAACGTTATAATGGTCAATGCCACCACCACAGGGACGAAATAAGAGGCCACTCGATCTGCTAGGTCTTGTAGCTTAGGCTTTGATAGCTTGGCTTCATCAACCATCGCAGCGATCGTATTGATGGTATTATCACTAGGCAAGCGGTTCAGACGGACAGTCATGACTCCTGGGCCATTGATAGAACCTGCAATGACAACACTTTTGAGGTGTTTCTCTACAGGTCTGGACTCGCCTGTGAGCATCGACTCGTCGACTTCGGACGAGCCAGTAATGACTTTTCCATCAGTCGGGGTTCTGGTATCCGGAAGTACCTTGAATACGTCGCCGTACTGTAGAAGTCTAGCGTTAATCTCGCGTTCCGTGCCAGTCTTCTCGTCCACAAGGATGGCAGTTGAGGATTGAAGTGATCGGATAGAGATGGATTCAACTGCCTTCTGGCGAGCAAGTACTGCAACCCATCGTCCAACCATGATCAGTGTGACTAGTAGAGTGGATGTCTCGAAGAATTGGCCAGTCGAAAGGGGTTTACCAGCAATGAGGTATCCGAATGAGACAACCGAGAAGATATATGCTGCACTTGTACTCAGAACGACCAACAAGTCCATCTCAATCACCCTGGAAAACACCAAAGCCTTGATAGCTTTGGGGTAGAAAGGCCCGGCAACTAAAACCTGAACAATAGTAGCCAAGGCCAGAGAAGCCGAAGAGTATGCAACCTCTCTTTCAGTGAGCGGAGCCCAAGCCAAGACCAGGACAGGAATTGTTAAAACAGTGGATAACAGAGTAGTGTATCCAACGTGGCGAACATGTTTGCTACCAGCCTCGAGAGACGAATCTCCACGAGGAGGAGCAAGCTTGGCCGGAGGGTTCCAAGCTCTTTCAGCCAGGTCCCGCGCTCCAACGACTTTGGGATCAAAGGAGACTCGGACGGTATCTCTATCCATAAGCCTCATATCGAGAACTCCTTCAGGCCATGTCTGGCCAATGAACTCAGACGTACTGCCGTCAAGAATGAAGTCCAAACTAGATCCCTTCGTCTGAATTCTTTCACATTTGAACTCAGTAGTTCGCTCAAGATGTTTGATAACCTCGTCAACAGAACTGAGACGAAGATCGATGTTGAATTCGGCACGTGAGAGAACGAGACTGGTCTTGAGATCTTTGACAGCGGGGACTGTAGCGAGAGTTCTGTTGAGTTTGGCCTCACAGCCAGTGCACGTCATGCCGGATATGCTGAGAACCACATGTTCCTTTCCTGTTGCCTGATTCTCAATATCTTCAGGATTTTGAATAGCTTCAATATTTGTTTCCTTGTCGGGTGCCATGGAAACGCAACAATCATCGACTGGAGACACTTGAAAGTCAGTGGCTTTCGTTTCCTCGCAGCAAGATCCAGGGCAGCCAGTCTTGGATTTTATGGCGGCCCTTCTAGTTGGCTTGCAGCAGGAACTGATGCAGGTAGACTTGGGCAGTTCCTTGACAATCGCCGCTATCTCTTGTTCGCAGCAAGACTCCATACACTTGCTTTCTTCAGCTGTGAACGCCAATCCATTCTTTGCAATATTGTGTTCTTTGCGCTGAAGGGTACAGCACTGATCAGAACAGCTACCACTTCCAACTGCTTCCTTAGAATAACCACAATCACTATAGTAGTTTCTTGCACAGCCTTTTTCGATGAGTTGGCTCTTGGGCGCAGCCTTCGTGGAACAACATCTATCAATACATCTGCCCTTGTCGATCGTGGGCTTTTCTTTGACCAATTCCAATTCCGATAGTGTGGATTTGGCCTCATCTTCCGAACAGCACGATTTGACGCACTTATTAGATACTGTTTCTTTATTATGATTGACAACCGAACAGCAGGACTTAGTGCAGCTCGTCATTCCGGAAGGCTGCTTAGCAGACTTGACGGTTTCACTAGAACCCTTTTGCAGACGAGGACGATTCTTAGCTGCCTTTTCCTTCGTGACAGAGCCCGTGCTGCAGCAAGAGTCTGTTGAAGTGGGCATTGGAGAGCGGGAAGATGACTTCTTGGAGCATTGTTTGGCGAAAACCGGGCGGTCTCGAGTCTCGCAGCAAGACTCTTGACCAAGAGCAGTGAGAGCGCGACAGATACATCCGAGTGCCTTCAAAGTAGCACCATAACGGTCAAGAGCAGATAGACTGTGCTTGTTGCATGCCTTGCCATCAGCTGTGCCATTGCAGCTGGAGCTAGAGCTGCCACAACCCGCCGCATCGGCTGTAAAGTGTTAGCAAACGCGAAGCAGCTAGTGTATTTGAGTATTCGAAACTCACACTTCTGAGAAGCACCTAACTCGCACTCTCGCATGGCTAGGCGGTCGATGCAAGATGTGTTGCAGCAGGGGTTTGGTTTTCCACGGCAGCAATTCGGTGCATCGTCTTTGATAGCATCCTCACAGCTACCAGAGGCGCAACAATCATCTTCCTGCTCTTTACAATGTGCCATTTCCTCCCTGATTTCAGTTACAGCGTCGGCTTCATCACCGCATGCATCCTTGCAACTGTCGATATCGCTTAGAGGAGGTGTCTCAGCTGTGAGCGAATGGGGAGCCGAGGCCGGAGGGCCACAACAATCGCATTCCATGATTGTCAAATACCGTCTGTCGAATTCTTGTTTATTTAATGTTGTTGTGTTGTAGGTTAGGAAAGTTCGATAATGAATCTCTAGCCGAAGATTACCTTGGCTTGTATGGTGATCCTGTGTAGATAGAGCGCACGTGAATGGCTCCTTAGGTGAGGAGCTAGACAAACATGAAACATTACTAAAACTCAGTAAATAAATAATGAAGACACTGTTCTTACTTCAAACTAGTTTTTTAAATAGTCATTCCCAAAACGCATGGTTAAGGCCGAGATTTGACCAATTCGCTCTTTTATAAAGGCAAAGGCAAAACGCGCCCTGCCTTTACTTGCCGCCCTCGAATGTTGTTTCATACCGATTTGGTTCTCAGTGAACAGGCCAGATAACGTATACTGGCAGGAAATAAAAGAAAGAAGCCGAGCTTTTATAACATGTGTATTAGCAGGAGTTATTAGACAATGATCTAACTATGATATCTCTAACTCATCGGCCAGGGATACAGTAACACAGAGCTGATTGAAGCTGCATCGACTACAAAATATTCACCGATTTTTATAACCAGGGAGCTGATGGAATGCCCTTGGAGAGGTGACCCTCACGCAGGACCATTTCCTTGAGTAACTGGTCAATCTTTTGACCCAGACTTTCCTTTGTCACTAATAAAGCTGATAAAACAGGATTTTTTTTTTTTTTTTTTTTTTTAATTTTCATGATCTTGTCCCATATTATACCATGCGATAAACAAATAATACGTAACATGTTGCTATAGCATGTCTAATTCTTTACACCATCTTTTAACTCCTGCTTGATCCTGGTAACAGTGCCCGAACCTCCATATGTCATTCCTGTGTAGACCATGGCTACACTTGCGCCAGCGTTGAGGATATTTCGTGCCTGCTCGCCATTGGTGATACCTCCTGTAGCAAAAATGACCTTCTGCGGGGATCCAGTGGTGGCTGCAAAAGAGCGAGAGTCTAGCAACTTGCGGTATCTTTGAACAAGGTCGAGTGTTCGGCTGTACATAGCAGGGCCTGAGTAACCGCCAGTCTCCATGAGGTTCTTACGCTCTTGGGCAGTGAGCTTAATGCCCTCGGGAACAATACCATCTCGTCTCTTAGTAGTGTTACCCACGATGACTCCGTCAACACCACTTCTGTGAACAGCCTCCACGATACCCTCCATTTGAGTATCCTCATCCTCATCAGGAGAAACCTTGACCATGACTTTAGGCCTTTGCTTTCGGTCAGTCTTGGCAGCCTCGTCAACTACAGCGCTGAGAAGCCTTGTCAGGGGCTCAGTAGCCTGAAGATCGCGAAGACCAGGTGTGTTGGGGCTGCTGACATTGACAACCAGAACATCAGCGTAGCGAGCTAGTCTTCGCACACAGTAAACGTAGTCCTCGGCAATAGCCTTCTCATCCCGCTCGTCCGTCTCTTTGTTCTTGGCAATCTGAACAGCCAAAAGGCGACCCTTTCGCAGACTTCCAGGAGGAACATTGGCCTCTCCATCGAGAACATCCTTCTCAGTCACACCAAGAGATCGAGCGAATCGTCGGAGTCGGTCCCTGAGTCGAATAGCCATATCATCAGCTCCGCGAGAGTTCAGACCATATCGGTTGACCATGCCATCGAGGCTTCGAACACGGAAAACTCGAGGCTTGGGGTTGCCCTCTTGTGGGAGAGGAGTGCAGCCGCCAACTTCGACAATACCAGCTCCAAGATCAAACAGCGCATCTGGGATCTCAGCATCCTTGTCAAGACCAGCAGAAATGCCAATTGGGTTCGCAACTTCGGTTCCAAATACGTTAACGGCAAGCTCGGGAGAGTTGAGGCTCGTATCGCGCTCTCGGGGGTGAAGGTTGAACTCGTAGAGCACCTTCAGCGTCGTGGTACCAGCGTGATGAGCGTCCTCAGCATCCGGGAACGCCCAGCGAATAAATGGAGGAACGACCCAACGGTGGAAGAAAGCCCGGGTATCGGTAGCGTAGAGGTAAGAAGCGTAGGCAGCAGCAGCACCAACAGTGCCATAGATAGCAAGTCTGAGAGCAGCTCCGTCACCGGCCGAAGATGAAGATGAAGATGATGCGTTACGGCGCTGGACGAGCTTTGACCTAGGAATGGCAGGACGAGCGGAGGACACAATTCGGGTGCCAGATATGGCAGCTCGTGATCTGAAGAGAGCGGCAGACATGGCTGGGAAGTGATGCTGGGCCGGGCCAGCTCCCAATGGTTTTACGGGTCGCGATAGTGTTGTTCGGGTGAAGCTTCAAAACGCATCCACAAATTGCCGGCCCTTGACTGTAGAGCACAGTATCAGACAGTGTGATGCACAGTATATAGAAAGATATAAGGCGCTGAATGCGCCTTGAGTGCTGATTCTTAGATATATACCCTTTCTTCTCTCATTTTAGCCTCACGATTTGGGAGTGTTTTCTAGGTATTACAGATACAAATTCAAAATATGACATATAGTTTGCTGCACCGATGATACCACCCACTGTCAACCGGAATTGGGTTTTCTTCGAGATAATCTCGACCTGTTCGATGGCATGAGGTTCTGCCAAAATTAGCATAAACCACCGAAGTAGTCCATTGAGTTTCGAAGTTTTTATTCCATCGGTGCTTCACATTTATATCGAATGATAATCACCCGAGAGTGGTGGATATGAGAATAAAGATGCTGCCACAACCTGAGCATTAATATCTGAAGAATTTGATTCTCGCATGTGTTTCCACCCGTTCTCGGCAAAACTGCAAGTTTCGCCGTCTCTATTCATGTCTATGACAAACCAAACCTATTTCTATGTCACTGATGGTTCCATGATACCACTGTCATTAAAGATCCACATCTTAGACGGCCATTGGTGTTGCCGATGACAATTGATCCGAAGATATTGACCGAAGGTCGGTCGGGACGGAACCGCACAATTCGGAGGGCGAAATTAATCCGTCCCCACATTTTCGGCCGTCTCTTACACCGGAGCTTAATAGGGGGCCGGGCTGTAGCCATAGAGCTTCGGTATATTCGGGCACCGGCCACTGGTTTGCTTTATAATAGTCACGACCCTGTCGCGATGATTGCGATAGCTGGCCACCTCCTTGGAAGTACTATATAGCATGACTGAAAGATCATCCTCTATAGACATTTATTCACCAGGACACTCATTCTCACACCAAAATCCAATTATTGTACTTCTCTTTCAGTGTATTCAACAGAAACTGATATCTCGAATGACAGCGAAAATGTCCCGAGCAGTCCTTATATGTGGTGCAACCGGAAAGCAAGGCGGTGCTGTTCTTAACCAACTCGTCAAGAAAAAAGCCAACTTGGAGATTCTCGCCGTCACTAGGAATCCCAACTCCCCTTCAGCTCAAAATCTCCTTAAGAAATCACCCAACATCAAGCTGGTCCAAGGAGACATGGCTGACACAGCCACAATCTTCAAAAATGCACGGGATGCTACAAAACAGCCCATTTGGGGAGTTTTCAGTGTTCAGGTAAGAACACTCCGTTATTATTGTGTGAGTTCATATGCTAACATTTTCCCCACCTAGTCACCTATGGGCCAAGGTGATAACGCCGAGGTAACCCAAGGAAAGGGCCTAGTGGACGCTGCTCTGGATGCTGGAACCAAGCTCTTTGTCTATACCTCAGTCGACCGACATGGTGAAGACTCTTTGAACAACCCAACCCAAGTGCCTCACTTCATTACAAAACATGAGATTGAGAAGCATTTGATTTCCCGCACCACCGGCACTGACATGCAGTGGTTCATTATACGGCCAGTAGCCTTCATGGAGAACTTGACAGACAATTTTCTAGGAAAGTCATTTGTCACCGCGTGGAAGTTGGTTGTCAAGACGAAACCTCTTCAACTCGTCACGGTGACCGATGTGGGCGTTGCCGGTGCGCAGGCCTTCCTTCAGCCTGAGAAATACGCGGGTCGTGAGGTGTCGCTTGCAGGTGACGAACTCACGCTCGAGGAATTCGAAAGGATATTTAAGGAGAAGACAGGTCGAGATCTCCCATACACCTATAGCCTCGTTGTTTACCCCGTCATGGCAATGGTCAAGGAGCTGGGGTATATGTTCAAGTGGTTCAGGGATCAGGGGTTTGGTGCGGACTTGAAGGCGCTGAGAAAGGAATATCCTGAGTTGATGACATTTGGAACTTGGCTTGAGACAGAAAGCGACTTTGCTCGCAAGTAGCTCTGATGTTCGTCGGAGAGGGTGAGCGGGGTTCGGTTTAGTTTGGTATCATTCTCAGGGCCTAGGATATACTCTTTACAGTCATAATGGTCGTAGTAATGGCAGAATTCGGTGATCCTATATGCAGCAATCTTGATAATGTGTTATTCAAGACAAATGCTTGGCCAGTTCTCAAGCGCATGATCCTCATGGGCAGGAATAAAGGTGTTGCGTAGCGAGTAATGGAACATCTAGGGGTGTTTCCTGCAAGCTGACCTGTTGTAAATTGTAAGCATCAGGATGCTCAGAAAAGAGTCTTGGAACCAACCTTATTCATGGTGATAGTTGTGAAGCCGCACTGCTTCATCTCTTGGACGATTTTGTTCGCTAAAGCATTGGCAACAGGATTCGTATTACCAAATGCAATCATAATTTTTAGTATGAAGTCTAGATTATTTCCATATTTATCCTTAGGCGCTGCTGGGAATGTAGATGCCATAAAGACTAAGGCAGCCATATATGCTGCAAAGCAAATAAGCGGATTGGTAAACGTCCCACCAAGATCGGGTATCATTCTGAAGATGTTCAGTATCTCTTCCGCGGCTGGAAGTAAACGATCTTGAGATAATCGAATCATGTAGCTCGGCAACCCCTGTAAATTCAACTTCATCTTCCACAAAGCTGCTCGGTGAAGGCAAATTGTGGCTGTATGTAACATGACGTTCACAAAGACGGCATTGTGAATCCTGTAGTTTGTAGGAAGGCAAAGGTTCTTTGGCAGCATTAGTAGCATGAACTTGAGATCATTGTCAATGTTTTTGTGTCTTTGCCAGTACATGTTGGTATTGAATTCCTGGTGCTCTTGATGCTGGCTGTTGTTCGTTCCAGTATGCTGTATGGTGCGGTGGAAGATATGCGCTGCAAGTACTACCCCAGCAAATGATGAGTGTGGTTCGGACTCGAGTAAATGGTCTCCTAGGAAACGTGAATGCTCCTCTTGACCGTTCGAATAGGCCTCATCTGAAGCTGGAAGTCGAGTTCTGATCTGAAATACAGTTCAATGATATGCTCAAAAGACGTCAATAGGGAAACTCACGTTATGATCATGTATAAGAGCTGGCCATCCAGTCGTCGCACAGGTGAAGCGATCGTAGCAGAATATGGTCCACCATGTGCGACGCTGTTCTTCAACTCCTATCCAGTCAACATGATGACCCCCATCCGGTCTAGTAATGTCGACTTGATGTAGATTTAGCATTTGTGCAACTCGGAGAGCAGAACAAAGTGTTATAGAAGCCTTTGAAAACATAGAGTGCTCTGCTTCGAAGCACGATATCAGAGCCCGTGCTTGTACGTGTCCTAAAGATATTGAGCTTTCTTCCATGTCCTGTGTTGTTTACTTAGCAAGTGTTCCAAAGGGGAATAGTCATCACATACACCCAAGCCATCACCTTGAAGGTACCTTATTGCGCGCTTGTAAAATAGCATGCCTAGATGGCGGTAGGCGTCAGAAGTCTCAGCAGCAGAGGCCATGACAATATATTGAAGACACATGGGAGGCTTCATATGGTCTGGTAGGAAGAGGGATGCCATAAATCTTTGTCGATGTAAGATGGGTGTTACCTGATGGATTCTACCGAAGTAAATGTTCATTCTGGTCCAGTTGTTACAAAAGCCCAAGTAATGAGTAGTACTGTATATAAGGGTGCCTTACAAAGTTTCGATGAGCTGTCGAGGAGGGGCCTCCTCGAATAGACCCCGCCTAACTACCGCATCATCTCCTTGGCTTGACGGTGTGATGTCGGTAGTCGAACTTCTGTATTGACTTCCATCTATGCAGAATGCTCTTGTCTCTTGCGAAGTTTGAAGTAATCCCTCCAGGCGTCCTGTCGTGACTGAGTTCAAACATCGTCCTCTAGGGAAGAGGGGACATCGCGTACCAAGTTTAGCTTCCAATTCCTTTGCTTGGCCACGGTTTTTGCTTTGATAAGGTTGCCTGGAAAGAGAATAAACACAATCGTAGCTTTGTTTGATACATCTGCTGCAAGAAGGCCTTGTACGATCGCACTTCAGTTTGCTTTTTCGACAAAGAAGACAGCTGAAAGGGGGAATAGGAGCGGTGTTTCTTTCTGGCGCATTACTGGTAATCGGGTCTTCTGTGTTCTCTTTCATTGTTGAGTGTCATTTAGAGATCGATACCTTAGAGGATCAAGATGAAGGAGGGAAGAGATGCTAGTGAGATAAATAGTGGAGAGGAGGAAACAACCACTACCGATGTCTAGCTATCCAGGTATGCCACCGCCCTCCCTAAGCACAAAAATATTGGAAATAAAAAAGTGAAGACAAATAGAGAACCACAAGGAATATACGATGCCATTCATTACGGCCTCCGAATTATTATATGGACAGGCATAAATACGAGTATTCTAGCCTGTTGAATCGTCATCGATGTGATCCTCCTGAACCCCGCCATCGGAGAATCATCACCATCACAAGCATCATTAAATGCGTTTTAGAACTGAGTTTTAGTGAGTCCTAAGCAAAGACCGAGTTTCATTCATAGCTAGAAGTTCTATCCTAACCATCAGATCTCACTGCGTTTTCTACGCTTCATTCCTCTCTGTCTATAACCCCCCTGTCGTGATTACCCAACCTCCAAGTCGGGTCAAAAACCAAAATCTTTGCGTTTAGTTGTTTTCCTTCACCAAGAGAGAGACCTCGCTCTTTCCAGGCTCAAGGACGTGGGGAGAGTCGTTGTACTCGCGAGCCGGGATGCGAAGAACGACCTCGACCTGATCCTCACCATTGACGACACCTAGGGTCTTGAAGCAATGGATGCGGCAGGTGAATCGAGGGTGGAAGGTGCGCTCGTAGCCATCCTTAGTGACTCTGTTGTGTTCATCCTATATCTTGTCAGCCTTGGCCCCGGGAAAGAGGACAGAGTGAACTTACGACGGCGTAGCAGAGCTCCTCACGGCAGCGGTTGAGCGCAGCGGCGTTCTCACCGCTAAGACCGAGATCATTCTTGGCCTGCATGATGTCCTTAACAACAGCTTGCAGAGTGTCCTTGACGTTTTTGGTCTGAGCGATGTACTCCTATAAACCAAGTCAGTTCTGCTGTGGATAAGGCTGCGAGGTTAGGATTCACCTGCAGGACCCGGGCATCGGCTGGGTTTTCATCCTGGAGCCGCTTGAAGACCTGACGGATGGTGACTTGGTTGTCAGACATCCTGATAGTTGATCGGATCGATACTGTGGGCCAAAATGAATGTTTCGGTGTCGATGTTTGGTATCGATGGTGATGTTGACTAGGTCAAAATTTAAGGCGGAAAGAATACCACCGAACCGGCCTTATATAGCAGTAATTTCCAAACGCCCGCCCAACCAAAAGAATCCAGACCAAACTTGTTATTCAATTGTCAGTCCCAGTATCAATATCAACTGAATCGGGGGCTTTTCGTTTGACTCGCTCTTTCACAACTGACAGCAATCCCAACTCGTTTGGAAAGAACAACAATGAAGCATTATGTAAGTTTGTATATAAAAGGATGTGATAAAGATCAAAGACAATAACTCATTAAGGAGCAGCAGGCTTAGCCGTATTATTGTCTCTTATTTCACCCAATCCTCGTGACTCCTGACGGCCTGGACTATCAGGCGAAATAGGCCACGATTGACTCCGTGTCGAAAACGTCGAATCCCTATCGTTATCAGAATGACTCACAGGGCCAACCTGCGTCACGCTGCTCGACTTGACCGTTTCTGCTGCGCCAAGCTCTGGCGTTCTCATACTTCCACGAAGCTCCTCAGCATGAGGTCTATCGCCCTCCATCTCGTATAGACCCTTGTGGGCATAGTATCCTCCTTGAGGAGCGTTGGATTTCTCGGTCTCGATAATCCTGAGCTGCTCTTCGACTGTGCGTCTTCGCTTCCTCTCTCGCAGCCAAAGGAATACAGCGATGCCGATCAAGATAACACCAATTGCAACACCAACACCGACTCCGGCTTTTCCTCCTGGTGATAGTCCACTGTGGGTAGTGGTCACTGCGTCCGCTTCACCTGATGCTTGCGACTGTTCAGATTCACCTGTCTCGGTTGGTGCGAGGCTTGTCCATGAGGATTCTTCGGCGGCGGCTGTCTCTTTGGATGATGCAGTAGTGGCGACTGTTGTTGAAATCTTGAGGGTCGTCGAAGTTGCTGAAGCCGTGGATGATACAGCAGTCGGGAATGATGTTGGTTCGGTAGCAGTTCCATAAGGTTCCCAGTATTGCTCGCAAATCTTCCAATAACTGTTTTCATATTCTGACTTCTGTTAGTGATGCATTCTCTGCCGAGTCGATAACTACATACGGAATGAGTCATCTTCGGTACACTTCTTTTTCGTCCGCCTTTCCTTATTTCCAAGACATTGCTCCACTGTATCAACGATGGTCTGGTGATTCGGCTTATAGCACCAGCAGTCGTAGTCGTCTTTGGCACAGCCGGTATCAGCAACACCGATATCGAAGCATCCGCTGATACATTCTGGAATAGCCTCGTAGAGAGACTTGGCGTTCTTGTTGGCCATTGTAAAAGAATTCACGATAATCGATCGATATATAACTTCAAGTGGATGAAATCCAAGTGGATAGAACTGCGCCTGCGCAAACTCGAATGCAAAGATGAAGACAGAGAGACAAAGACACGAAGGAACAAGCTAGCAGAGCTCAGACATGAGAGATCCAGGAGGAGGATCATAAATAGGATCCGAAGTTGATTTAAGGCGATCAAGACTCCATTTGGACACGAAAGATCCCCTGTATCCCCCCATCTCACTCCATATATGCCATTGGTTTATACACGGAGGCTGTTCAATGCGCTGTATCGTCCTCAAACGACTAATGCTGAGAGTAATCCTCTTAAAGCTAGGGTCATTACTAGGTTGGTAGGGCAGTTTACGCTTCAATCCTTCTTCCCGTCAGCGCTACAGATGAGAATGGGTCGGAGGATCTGTTTCCTGGTAAAAAAGTAACTTCGTAATTTCAGGATCAGACTTAGTTCTTAGCGTGAGCCAGGGATATTTAGCCTTAAAAATTGGGGACCTGCGATATTTGGTTATGTGGCTGGCGTTGAAAAGGCCAATGTTAGACGCGAATTTATCAAAATGAGAAAAACATGTGTTAACGTTAGAAAAAGGTGATATAAAATAATAAGCCGCATTGTTACATGTGTTAGTCAAGAGGCCTCGACTCGCGAGACTCGGCCTCGGGACAAAGATTACGAGATAAGCGACCACGCGAAATAAATTCTGCCACCTCAGAAATCTAGAACGGCCCTATCATCAGTAAAAATGACTCTGATTGGTCAAGAAAGGACACTTCCCCCACCAGTTGGGCTCTTCCCATCGCCTTATCGGTCTTGACGAACGGAATAAAATCAACCATCCCCTTCTAAAAAATAGTGATAAAGACAAAATCTCGCCTCTTGCCATCGGCATCGAGATCTTGAGCATCAAAATCAATGCGATAGAGTACGGCGAAATGTCGTGGTATCCGAAAAACGTGTATCCGGAAGGCTCGGGAGTTGAGTCAAAGACAATCGAGGACGTTGTCACACAGCACATTATCAACAACGCTATGTCCTCAGAATCGCGATATGAGCTCGCAGAAAATCTGATAGTATTGTATGCAGTTCGCGCAGCTCAGCAGGAAGCTCAAGAAATATCAACAAGTGTACGTATCAGATTTCATCACATCTTACCAGGAGTGAGACTAACGTTCATAGTATGAGTATTATGAAGAGGGTGAGGATGATGAGAGAATAAATGAAGAGGTTGAAGAGGAAGGTGGTGACGACCAAGAGGAGGAGGAAGAGGAAGATTCCTATGATGAAGACGAAGAGTCAGAGGAAGATGACGATATTTATGACGAGTTTGACGACGTAACCTCATGGGGTTCTCTGCGCTTTCTCGTCATCGACATGCCAGCTGAGAACGAGGAGCCACAGCCCATCACCAGAAAACGAGCTTTGACACGCGAAGAAACGCCATGTCCTCCGCCAAAGAATCCGGCAAAACGACAAAAGACAGATATATCTGTAGTATCAAAAACGATCACAGCCCAAGACTCAGAAACGAAAGACCCTGTGGCAGCGTCTTCTTCAGCCCGGCCTGAGTGGTTACGAGAGGACAGACGGGAATTAAGCAAGTCAGAGATTCCTCGCAAGGTTCGGTCGGTTCTCCTAGGCACTCCATTGAGCTCACTTCATATCGAGGCGCAATCATTCCTCCTGGGGATGGATTTTGACCGTCCTTATGCTAGAGATATATCAATGGCTGTCGTCGACATGGGCCTCAGATTCTCCAAGACAGCCACGAGGAAAGAGTACAGCATTGTACTCAATCAAATGTCCGAAAGACCAGTACAGGCCGTTATGTACAATGCAGCTCATAACAACTTCGTGCATCAGCATATACTTTTTTGGAACAAGGTCAATAAAGCTACCGGCAAACCGAACCCCCCTGAGAAATTAGTGGAGCGTAGGGAGGCACGCCGGAAACTACATGCTGAGTTCTACGCCAGATCGAGGGCTAGGCTGGCGGAGGAGAACGCGAAGAAGTTAGCTGCGCAAAAGAAGTTGAAAGAGCAATTCGCTAAGAAAATGAGTGAAGGGGAAGCGAAGAAGTTACCTCTTGATGAGAGAGTGCATAAGTGGCTAAGAGAGATTATCCCAGTTCAGAAGAAATAGTACGACATGGCATGATATGGTATGAATAGCAAGAGATGGGAATTTCACTGGATTGGGTTGCATCATGGCATTTATGAATATAGGATCGAGATACCCCTTCATACGATAGGAAACAGCACATTTTGTATGTATCATGGATTGACTTAGTATATGCCAACGACATTGTTGGATTCTTAACGCCACAGAGATGCAGTATAAACGGTCCGTCAAGCTGCATGGCAGCACGCTATAGTGTTGAGTCTGGTGACAGAGACATGACTAGATTGTACTATAATCGCGCGAAGTCTTGAATATCTGCCCATCATAAGAGCGGTCAACTACAAAGGATTCTTACTCTTATGTAGTTCTACAATACCTAGTTTACTCCATATATCGTCAGCAGCCCTAACTCGTGTTCGCATAAAGTGAGTCTCGCTTGATCTTCCTCCCCACCATGAATGGACCTTGGAACTCAAATGCTGCCTCGTAGGCTCGGAGCGTCCAGCGAGTCAATTGATTTATCGGCCCACTTTCAAATTGAGTCTTTTAAACTTATTGATTCGCTGTCGATCACTGGGCAAAAATAACATTCTCTGAAACACCACACGCGCAGTTGGTGTGTGGAGACGAAACAGGCTGAGTCGTGTGTGCTGCAGCGTCGTCCCGAGACAGAAATAGCTGCGGCAAATCCCTTTCTGCTGGGTTTGAGAGACTCAAGGCCTGACATTAATGCTGCGTAAGAGCTGCTTGCTGTGGTCCGGAGCGTTCGGGAAACAATACCATCCATGCTTGAATAGTGCTGACTACATCTTTAACATTATAAACTCCAACGGGCACGGAGTGTTGAGGCATGGAGAATATGACAGGATAAGATAGATCGCTGTAAGTGTTACCTCGCAGTGTCAAAGACTTAAAATTCCACATGTGGGGGGGGAAAATAACTAGTCAAGGAGTCTGCCGAGTTTTGCCCTAAATTATCCTGAACTTGTCTAAGTATTTTTATCACTTAAGATCGAAGTCGTAAATCTTCTGGCACCCTGAGATATCGGTATCATAGACTGAACGTTGAAAGCTGAAAGGGCCCCAGAACTTGGGTCTAGATTCTACCGAACAACCACCCCACGTTGGCGGATGCGCTTGAATAGAATCCGCCTTGGCCTAACAGTTTGAAGCCACCATCAGCTCAGTCAAGAACATTCGTTATCCAGCGGTCAAGCTCACTACCTTTGACGATATCCTCCTGCATAATGTAGTTGAATAGGAGCGGTCAACCACATCTGTTAAAGACAAAGAATTTTCAAACTCTAGACTCCGTCTCCAACGGAATGAGTTTTGACCAAGAGATGCGCAATGCTTGATCGTCATCAACCCAAGTTAGCCCCTCGACGTACGTATGTAAGTGGCTTTTTGGGGGCGGAGGGCCATAAAGTACTGGTACATAAGAGTCCCTAAAATGCTGGGCCAAAGAGAGCGCCAAGGGCTTACCGAGATGGGCAGGTCAAGGACCGATCGATACAAGGACCCCTATCAAGCGTCTACAAGTCATCATCAGCCACTGAGCCAGCAAGATTTTTAGGCCTCATGGGTTTCGGGTTCATCATGGATGTGGCGCTGATGTCGATTTGCTTAGCGCCCGTTGGTCCAAGAGCCCGTTGAGCGGGTGATGGCCCATGACATTTCGGTCATAACTTGGAATGCCCCGGTAGTAATTAATTGAATCATGATCAAGGAAATTAAAATAAGCTTTCTTTATATCGCCCTCGTGCTATTGACTGTCACTGACATGCCGAGTCATAAATTGTCTTTTTTGTTGATGTCTACAACACTAAGATCTCCGCCCAATGGATCGGTAACAAGAGATGGAGGAGCTTGTTCTGTAGCTTGTTTGGGTTTGAGTGAAGTGGTTGGCTGGGAGCCACTACAAGTTGGCAGGTTGCAACGGGGACAGCGCCTAAATGGGTATCATAAGTACCGATACTTGTTCTTTTGGTTGTCTCAGGAGCCCACCCGCATTAGATCTTAGTAGGCTCTTTCATCACAAGCTGGTATGGTTTGTGTGCGACGCCGTTTCCAAGGTTTCTTCTTTACTTTCGTATCTCAAGATCCTGCACTATTTGCTTTCTTCAACCTTTATTCTTGTATATTCTCTTCCTAGAATTACCTTATCTTACTTTCTCAGCAGCTCTTACTTTCAATTGTTCGTCATCTTATGAGCTTATACTGTTATAGAGTTTGCTCGAACCCCTATAAAATAACGTCCTTCGTCGCTGCCGCAACCGATATCGTCCCATCGCAATCGCACATGTGGTCCTAATCCGAGTCTAGATATCCGCTTCGACTCTCCTCCTCCTTCTACCTCTTGATATCGACTCCCGGATCGCAATGGACGCCGATATCTTCGCACGAAGCGGCGGCCTTGGCGGCGACCCGAGCGATCGACCTGGATTCTATAAGCCCGTTGGTATTGGTTTAGCTGTTGGCTCTGGTGTTTTTATCGGCATCTCTTTCGTCCTCAAAAAGGTCGGACTGTTACGCGCCAATGAGAAGTACAATGAGGTCGCTGGTGAAGGATATGGATACCTCAAGAACTTCTACTGGTGGTCGGGCATGATACTTATGATCATTGGCGAAATCCTCAACTTTGTCGCATATGCCTTCACCGATGCAATCCTCGTCACTCCTCTGGGTGCCTTGTCCGTTGTCATCACTGCTATTCTGTCGGCCATTTTCCTCAAAGAGCGCCTCAGCATGGTTGGAAAGGTTGCTTGCTTCCTCTGTATTGTCGGCTCGGTTGTCATTGTTATGAATGCTCCCCATTCATCATCCGTCAGCGATATTCAAGAGATGCAAAAATACTTTATTACACCAGGCTTTCTCACATATGCCGGTATTATTATAGTTGGCTCCATTATTACTGCGTGGTGGGTAGGACCGAGATATGGCAACAAGAATATGTTGGTCTATATCTCCATCTGCAGTTGGATTGGCGGCCTCAGTGTCGTCTCAACTCAAGGACTGGGTGCTGCCATCATTGCTTGGATTGGTGGAAAACCTCAGTATAAGGAATGGTTCTTGTGGGTTTTATTTGTCTTTGTCATTGGGACACTCTTGACGGAGATCATTTATCTCAACGTACGGACCCAGCTATCAGTCCTTTCTCAGTCACTAACAGCTTACTACAGAAAGCGCTCAACATCTATAACGCAGCCCTCGTTACTCCGACATATTACGTCTACTTTACCAGTACGACTATTATCACGTCAGCAATTCTTTTCCAAGGTTTCAAGGGCACTGCCCAGTCTATCGTCACCGTTGTTTTAGGTTTCTTAACAATTTGTTCGGGAGTAGTGCTACTACAGCTTTCAAAATCCGCAAAGGATGTACCAGATGCAGCAGTTTTCAGTGGCGACCTCGATCAGATCCAGACTATCGCCGAGCAGGAACAACCAGAGACAGAACCCAAGGCCGATGCCATCCGTGGAACCGCTGCCATTGTACGACAAATCTCACAGCGACGACTTAGAATGGAAGCCGAAGAGCTCAAGCGACTCCACGAGGAGAAGATGATGATGGACGCAATGGATCCTATCCGAGAAGATGGACAGCAGCCAGAGTGGGAATGGGATGGCTTGAGAAGAAGAAGAACAATGACTTTCAGGACCGGGACGATTAGCAGCTCTAGAGCGGGTTCTGTAACATCACCTCCGCCACCGATGCCGCCAACCTCACCCCGTTTTGCTGTAAGACCAAGCAGTCCGAGACAACATCCACCTTTAGGCATGTCGCAGTTTCCACCGGTCGAAGACGCAGACGATAGCGACGACGACAATAACCGCCATGAAACAAACACACTCTTCTCTAGCATTGCAGGTACCATTCGAGGTAGAGCCCGAGGCTTCACCAACTTCTCAGGCCGACACGCTACCGACGATCATGAAGACGATAAACCCCGACCCCGCAGCCCGATGCACCCGGTACCCTTGACTGAGATTGCCGTCCCCCGGGATAAGGCCGACGAAGAACATGCCGCTTACTATGGTCAAACTCGGGAGCACGAGTTTAATGGACAGGATACCGAGTACAGAGGGGCGTCATTCCGAAGTGGTGACAGCCTAGCACCTCCGACGCCCCCGCCTCATGGACAACCTCAGGATACGACACGACGTCAGTTTTCATTCCATAATGTGTTCCGGCGGCCTCACTCATCGTCTAGATCAACATCACACGTCGCGGACCCAACGGAGGAAGAGCGGGCCGGACTCGTCAAGGACGATAGCCAGCCGGGCCCAGCTTTTCTCTAGGGGCAAATCCGATGGATAATGTCCGTATTCGGGGTGGGAATTTGAGAAGGGGAAAAATATGCATTTGCACGGCGTTGTCGGTGTTCTTTTTTTCTTTTTTCTTTTTTGGATTACTGGTTTGATCGGATGGGTTATTCGGTTGCATAGCGATTGTATAATGTCGTCACGCCTGGGTTGAGTAGGATATAGACATGTTCTTGGACGGAGCGCGAGCTTGATGACTACCTTTATATACAAAACTGCTGTGGGACATGATGGCCGGGTCAGTGGAGGATAGGAACACGACATGATGAATAAAGATCAGTTGTATACGTTAAAAGATATTGTTTATGGATGCCGTTGTGCCTCTTTGGTTGTATGAGTGGCTAGGTCAGAGGGGGGGAATGTCATTATTACTTTCATAATTCATTCAAGATGCTATGCTACATATGCCCAAAACATTCATCTTTAAAATAAGAGTCATGACGCCGTAAACTCCAAGCATTTAACATCGATCAAAAAGGCGCCCTTCGCTTGTTCGTAACTTTGACTGTCATCCACTCCACCACCTACCAATCCGCAGCCCAACCGTTGTGCTCGAGGAACTCCTCGCACGCTTGCTTCAGTGCCAAATTTGGCCGCAACTCAGAGGGCACAAGTGGCTCACGAGTGAGAGGATCACTGTGATGTCTGCTGAGATGCTCCATGATGGATGCTCGCTCGTATGACTTTCCAGTCTTGGTCTGATGGAATGTCAGTAACTATAAACCGATAGTGTTTGGAAAATCTTACCATGACGGGATCAACCATGAATCCGAAGCTGATGTCGTCAATCGCCCAGTCAGGAACCTCTCTCCTCTTCTCACCATCTGCCCTCGCTCTTTCAAAAATCTCCTTCATTCTCTCAATCTTTGCATCGCTCTCCTCTTCGATTTCCTGCCTCACCATTCCATCATCCGTCTCCGCCAACATAGCCTCTTTGTCCTTGGTTAATAATTCAAGCATCTCCCTTTCCAGATCTTGCGATTCGCGCACTCGCTTCTTCTCAAGATCATCCCAGCGCTCTTTCTTGCAACGAAGAACAAGACTCGTTACCGCAGCAAGAGAGCGATCACCCGTAGCAGCGCACAACTTGTGCGCATGTAAAGCATTCTCAAGCGCGGCGTCATAATCGCGAAGGGCGAGCTGTGCTTGCGCAAGGTAATATCGTGCCTTCATGTTATCAGGCGTCAGCTGCAAACAAGCTTCACAATCGGTGATGACGGAGTCCCAGTAATTAAGCTTAAGACGGGCCATGGCGCGATTAGTGTAAAGAGCTGGGTTCTTTGGGTCGGCGATGATGCTATTGCGATCTTTGTCAGAATAAGCCCTTACTTCTGAGCTGTGCTAATTATTATGTGCTCACGCTTTGGAGTAGAGGCTATCGGCGCCGACATAGTCCCCCACTTGGAAACATTTGTTCCCTTCATTTTTGAGCTGCAGCGACTTAGACATGTTGAGTCAAGTGCGTGAGACTGGGGGGTTGAGTGAGTGGTAAGATGTCGTAAGATTGGACAGTAGTAGTTTATTTTATAATAAAGGATTCGTTAAAGTATGATGGTCCTGTATTTCGGATGCTCGGATAAGGAAGTCCGTATCTATGAAGCGCTGATATTACGAATGGCAAAGAAAAAGGAGAAGGAGAACAACTGCACAGCAGAGCAAGAGGAATAGCACAAAGGGAGAGAATTGCTGTGGTACGAATGTGCAGAAACCGAGAGAGCTGTTCAACTCGGAACAGAAGCAAGCACTGAAATCAGCGACCGAGCCACAATGATACACGTTACTCAGGGTTAGAGGTGAAAAGAGGGAATAGAAGGACCCTGGTTTTAGGAAGGTTTGAGAGAGCTCTTGATTGGATTTCTAAGCGCGTGTTCCCTGGAAAGTTCGAGAAACGGGCGGGACAGTTTAACTAATTGAGGCCGAGAAATTGCGGGGTGAATATTGATTGATCGCTTCATCATGAGAAGTGTGTCATGATGTGCAGTTTATTGCGCGGGTCTACATACGCAATCTATCATGACTTCTCTCATGAGTCATTTTTTCTGCTTCTTGCAGAATCAATGTCTAAGTTCAAATGTCTAATGCCATTTCCTGACATGTACATGTACTGTTGTGATCTAAGCTTCCAAAACCGTATAATACGTCAGCAAAAAAAAAAAAAAAGGTATTAATCCACTACCACCTCAACCATACAGTAGAGTACTTCCCTTCTTACATCTCCACCAAGCGCACAACCAAATTCTCCTTTGGTCGCAGGGTGAAAGCCGGTCCGGCGACTTCAACCTCTTTCTCTTCATTGCCAAAAAGCTTCTCGATCTTGAACTTTCGCACCATCGCTACAAGCATGACCTTCATCTCCAGGATGGAAAGCTGCTTGCCGATGCACATCCTCGGGCCGTTGTGAAACGTCTCGAAGGCGTAGGCGCTAGTTGCGTCACCCGTGAGGTTGCTCCAGCGGTCAGGATCGAATTCTTCGGCATTTGGACCCCAGACTGAGGGGTGTCTGTTCATTACGGCGGGCGAGAGCTGTATCACGGTTCCCTTGGGGATCATGACACCGTCGATTTCGATATCGTGGGTGGCTTGACGGGGCGACATGGCAACTATAAACATGTTAGCTTGTCTCTTTGTTAATTTCAGAATGTATTTACTTACCTGCGCAGTAGAGTCGCAGAACTTCGCGCACAAAGTTGTGCATGTACGGGAGTTTGTCGATGTCGCTAAAATCAGGCTTGCTGCAAGTGTCGTCCATGCTCTTGATTTCGCCTCGCAGGCGCTGCTGACAGTCGGGTCGGCGTGAAAGCTCGTGAACGGCCCAGGTGATAGAGCAGGCGGTTGTGTCGTGTCCAAGGATCAGAAGATTCAGAATCTATTACAACAATTAGCATCAACTTCAGCATCCAGAGTTCAAGGGGACTTACATATTCAACAATGCTCTTGTCGTTCCAAAAAGGGTCGGAGTGTTCCAACAAACACTGAAGGGCGTCTCGGTTCGTTTCTTTTCCAGAGTCTCGTTCGTCCTGGTTACGTCGGATTGCCATCAAACCTACAATGAACTCCCGAACTCGGGTACAACTCTGAGAGAACTCAACGCACTCTTTGACGGGCACAAACTGTCGAATAGGGATTAGTGAGTTCAAGTAGTTGACAACATGACCAAACGTCGACGGCTGCATCATCTTGGTAAAGATGTCAAACAAGGGGGACTCGTCGGATTCGAGATGGTTAAAGTCAATGCCAAACGTTTTGAGTCCAATGACATCGAGGACTGCTTTCCAAATCTTGGTCTCGACTTCGATGTTACCATGTTCGTCACGCTGTGCAGTCAGTACATCAGTCAGTTGTTCGGCCTTCCTCTGAACGGTAGGGGTGAAGGCTCTCAGTCGCGGGGCAGAAAATGGTTCTGTAAAAAGTCAGCTTTGTTCTCCATAAACATTGGGGTTAGAAATACTTACGACTGATGGCTGCTCGGCGCAGCTTGTGAAGCTTGCCTTCAACGAAAGGAAGTCCGTCGCCAATGATTTCATGCGCAAACTGTCTCGCAAAGGCAGGCTTTTCAAAATACGAACTCTTCGTCTGAAGGACCTGCTTATACGCCTCGATACTGTTCACGAAAAGGGTTTCGCCGTTGGCAAAGTTCAGGTATCGAATAAAGGGCGCCTCGGGAAACTTGCGGGACCATATGCAAAAGAGTTCAGGAAACCAAGGGACCTGAAGGAACTTTGCGGCTTGGCCAAAAAAGAATGCATTGTCCTATTATCAGTGTTAGCAATATGATCCGAAAAGTAAGGGGTTGTACATACATTAGGTCCCGGTAGATGTCGAAGAGGAGATAGATGGAAGGGATATACAAAGACATTGAAGGCGGTAATGCCCATCAAGAGCATACCCAAGATGGTCAATCCCATGAGAAGAGAAGGCATCGTGGTCAGTACTGTCGGCATCGTCATCGAAAGATAGAACGAGTCGTACATGGTGTACTCGCGGCGAGTGAGTCGTCAAGCAAGTGAAAGCGATCAAAACAAAAAAAAAGTCAATATGGTCAATCAAGAAATCAGCAGCAGTCGGATTTTTAGGAAGATAGTTAGGGAGATGAAAAGGAGGTGAAGTTTCGGAGACTTCGTGGAAGCCAAGATATGTATATATCTCTGGTGGTTTCATGAACTGGCAGATGTCATGACGGTGCCAGTGCCAGACGGGTGGCAACCACTGCAGAACGGCTGGCGAACATGCACATGTTGCATTAACTTGACGTACGATACCAAGGCACCGAACGGACCTCTCAGGCGTTTCTATTAAGAGTTGTGGCACAGCTTTTACAGTGGTTGGTATGTATGTATGGTCTTGGGGGGGTCTTGGGGAGTTAGGAGGTATATGGGGGCCGAAGCTTTGTTGGCGATACATATTGCGAATACAACATTCAAATCAGGCTGATCCCTTCACCAATTCGGAAACCAACCTGCAATGGCACGTTATCTATATCCGCAGTCGAGTCCATGCTGTGGCAATTTCCGATCATTATTGGAAGGGGTAGGGTATGTTGGTTTCTTGGAACGATGCTGGATGAATACCCTTTGGGGCGATGCCGTTTTCCGATGCATTGGGAGCTCAAAATACATGGATTTTCAAACGACATTGAGCTAATCTGTTAGATTACCGAGATGCATCAGGGCCGTAGCAATGGTGGCACTGAAGCGATGATACCTTGACCCTGATTAACACGGCTGCCTTTTGACTTGACTCAACGTAAAAAGGTTTTGGCTCAGCCTGGCAGTTCGTGTTACAGATCTTTCCGTCGCATGCCACAAGGCAAGCCACTTATATTTTTCCGTTGGTTATGTACAGATGATAGCCTTACCGACTTTTCAGGTCTGTTCAATGCGTTTGTGTTCTTCGTTTCATAAGCTTCTGGCGTTTGAAGAATAGCCGGCTGGCCATTGATTGGTGTGGAAGATATGGATCTCAAATCGATCAATTATACGAGTCTGTCTATACGTCAACTGGTCTTACTAATCGTTTCATCATAATCAACAAGGATTGTTGGGTTAACATGTGAATTCCAAGTGTTGTTAATGGTCAGATGCCCAATGAATGTGAACATAAACTTGAGTGTTTAAGATGAGAATATAAATAAAACTCTTATGTGATCTAGCGGAATGATGGCGAGCATAGATGACATATTGACGTTGACCTATAGGGGCACTCAATCTCAAGTTTATGTCATTCTGGGCTATAAGAGATTGTGTTCTCTTGATAGGGTGTCTAAGCTATCGCCTATCCTACAAATGGGTAGGGACTTCGATGTTGAGCTGGTTTCCGTTTGTATCACATCACCTTGCATAATTTTCGAAATCAATACTGACACTGTCCTGATAGACGTAATAAATTTGATTGATTTATGTAGTTGTTTTTATATACCTTGGGTTGGCCATGTCTGGACTCATGGCCATAAGTCTGAGCAATATAGACATATGAAAGTATGCTATCCCAGTCATGAATATCTAGTTCTCATATATGCAAGTCGTCATCATCATATCTCACTCGGGGTATCATCCTCATGTTGTTCAAACCCCAACCCAACCTAATCCAACGCCATAGCCCAAGACAATCCAACCAAAAAGAACTCGTTACTCCTGTCCCAGCCATTCAACCATCTTGTCTAAAGCTTGCTTGCCTTCATGAATCGGCAGAATTGGCCACACATGAATCATGCCATCTCCATATACCAGTTCAACATCTGTGCCCTGTTTCTTGGCCATCTCAACCATCTTCTTGGTATCAGGCGTCAAGAGATCCAAGCCAGCTGCAAAAACCAACATCGGCGGTAACCTCAAATCTCCATATATGGGACTAACATTGGGATGTTGGGTGTCCATCTCTGGGCAGATAAGCCGTGTGATCTCTGCAATACCAGGGACGTCGAGCCATGGATCCTTGAGAGCTGCATTGTGCAGTTCAGGGTTGACCAGACTAGAATCGACACAAGGCGTAATAGGCACAATTCTCTGAGCAATCTGACGACCTGCCAATCTGGCATTTTGCGTGAGAACAAGTGACATGGTTGCTCCGGCTGAATCACCCACAACCCAAAAAGGCGTCTGATCTGCTGCCGATGCGAGTTCGTCGTGGAGCGGCTGCACGAACTCATACATCTTCATCAGAGACGTCTCAGGACCAAGAGGATATATCGGCACAGTAACAGTAGCATTCAGACGTCTAGCAAGCTGGGCCACAATCTCCCAATGCTGTGGGGTGATATCAAAGACGAAGCCACCGCCATGAAGATACAAGATTCGACCACGAGTCGGTGTCTCTGTTTTTGGTGATACGATGTAAACAACATAATCCGCAATGTGGCCTTTTCTCTTGTAATCTTCAACAGTGAACTCTCTGTAGAGATGTTTGGGAGGTACTCGCTCGGGACGTTGACGTTCCTTGGCGATGCGGTTGTTGATGCCCTCTGCTGAACTCCATGTGCTCTTGAACCAGAACCAAATGATCCAGCTAAGGATGCGAGATTTGAGGGAGGGCATTGCTGACTGAGATAAAGTTTATGACGGTATCACGGGAGTGGGAATATGCAAAGACTGCATAGACAATGATTGTCAAAGTCTACAGCTGTCATTGTGCGTTGGCGGTTTTTTCTGTGGAGGGGAATATGGGTACGGAGAGCCATGGGTGGTTGGGTGAGGGGTCTATTTCTACACCGCTATGGGCCAAGTTGTTGAGAGGACAGGAGTCTCAACGAATACTATAGTGCTGCTACACAGCATGGCAAGGTAGATTGTGATCAGATGGGATGGATAATTGCAGAATAGGTTGGCTTATAAGATACTAACTGTGATTACCTCGATCATCTAGGTAGTCAGATATGGTGACATCCAACCCAACTTGCCGAGGCAGACCAACGATCATGAATTGTTAGGTAGTCGTACATAACCTTGCAAGCTTAAATTGTGTGTCTGTATTAATATGACTTGGCAATTGCTGCAATAATCCGACAGTTATTGCAGATAACCCGATCGACCAAACGGATGAAGCCCTTGGTTACCAGTCTCAACCCCAGACTGATCACCATTTGTTTGCTGCAGCTGCATTGTCAGAAATTATCAGATCATGCTCGCATACACGTATTCGCATTTAGCTGTCACAAGGAGCCCTTTGACCCGAGAGTCTGGAGATGGAAGAGTACTGCTTTAACACGGAAACAAGACGGACATGAACACTCCATTTTGCGAGAACAATAATCTGTTCAACTACACAACAAAGAACATTATAGCAATTGTAGTGCTCATCGTGATGGATATGAAAAGGTGGTTGAAAACAGGGCCATGACTGTTATGACTAGCCTCGCCCAGAATTGAATGCGGAAGTGATCTTCGAGAGCTGGACAAGATGAATTGTGATCCTGCATGGGCAAACGTGCATGGAAAGGTCTAGGCTTTTGCGTTTGAAGGATCTCGCTTACAGTGACCCTTTTTTTTCATTGCTTTTTGGTAAATTGGGGTCTGATTGAGGTGACATTTAACGGTTGGATGTCAGACGGGTGAAGGGATAGATATCTTCACTGTCAGTCAATCATCAGTCAATCCAGTATTCAGACCGTAATATTGACATAATACTGCTAATAAGACAGCATAATGACATTATTCTTCTGTGAGAATACAGTATACTGTATGTACAGAAACTGGTTGATCAGTGAGTCTCTAAACCTCTTGTTCACAAAATAACCGCCAATATCACACCTCTACCAAGCCCATCAACCCTCTCTTCAACTTGTCTAGCGAATTAAATCAAATCCTCACCCTTAAACTCTCAAACCACCTCCGCATTTCAACTCCGACTAGTGCAAGCCCAACCGAGCCATCCTTTACAGGGCAATACAGTGACCTCGACTGTAGCTACAGATTGAATTGCACGTGCACACACTCTTACTGTGAGTAGCCTGGCCCAATGACATCCCTGCCATTAGCATTACGGTTCCGGGTTTTCCCCCTCGTTTCTCTTCCTCCACAAAAAATCGACGTCAGTGACTGACTACGATAAACGGCCTCTTCCCCAGACTGGGCTGTCACTGTTTCTTCTTCATACCAACTCCCGACTCCACTTTCTTCATCCCATCCTCACCAAGAGACAATTGCTTCACCCGACCACGACACTCGATCACAAAACACAGGCGACACAAATAATTAGGGACCGGTGCCCTTTGAACTAGTCATACGTCAACATCATCGCGACTCAAACTCGGATTAGCTCAGACCGTCGCTCGGCTACTCCCATTGACTTCTACCGCCAACCTCTCATCATATCATATCAAACCGATCACCTCACGATGCCTTCACAACGACCGTATTTCCTCTCTTCTTTCCTCGCTGCTTTCCGTCCCCAGGGCCCCTCTATCTCGACTACCTCTCATAATCAGCATCAACCAAACAAACACGCCCGAGATACTACGACCGCCACAGCAACTGCCGCAACCGCAACAACTTCTACCACAACATCTACGTCAACGGCGCATCATCACCAACCTCAACAACAACCAAATACATCTAGCGTCGCCATCCGCCCACCCCGAAATACCAACTCTTCCTCACCGTCAACATCAACTTCTCCAGTCAACGGCACTGCCATTCCTATTCCCGGATCATCTGGCCGCCGTGGAAGTGATAGCAGCAGTGAAGGGTTCCGCGATGTGATAGGTGCCGATAAATGGTATATTGGCGGGCGCACACCTGGCGGTGAAGAGAAGTTCTTCAAACTCGGCGTTATCCGCCGCGTGAGAAGTAATGATGGCCTAAGCTTGGATCGTCTAAGCTTATAAGATGCGAGACATGATTATTTGATGAAGCTTTCTGCAATAACTGGATAGGGCTGCGAAGATACGGGTGCCTACCTCTCATTACATCAGAAGCCTCTTCTGGTACAAAGCGTATAAAAGGTCACTTATGCCTCAAGACTTGTGTGTGAATTTGGGATGCTCGATATGACACTGGATATGGTTAAGGTTACGGATCGGTCTGGGTTTGGGCCATGGGTACGGCGTTCAGTGTTTGGGTATATTTCACATGTGGCATGAAAGGAGTTCCCAGCGATACGAGGGCTACGTACCTGCCAAGACGAAAATACAAAAAGAGTATCTTTTGCAAATCGCATCTCCCATATCATTTCTACCTAAGTCTACCACATGAATCTTTGAAGTCTACCATCATCCAACACAGCCCCATCTTCCGCTTTCCATACGTACGGCTTGGTAAGGAAGATATAGCCGGTTGTGACATTAATGGCGATGAACCAGAACGTCTCAACGATAAGTCGTAGATCATAGTATTGGGAAAACTGGAAGAGAGGCCTGGTCTTTGGGTACCCTGATAGCCTAGCAGCAACACCAGTGTAGTCACTATGATCGTGAAGTCTCCACGCAGGCACGAGTAGCCTCCACATCACCCAAGGGATAATAAAATATCGTGGCTCTACAAGCGGAGCCGTCATTAGTGATAAGGTTGTGGCAAGCAAAAAGATGAGGCCAGTCGAAGTAGATGCCGGTATGACAGAGGTCAAAAGAGGATCATCTTCCAAAGCCTTGCGCAGTTCTTGATCCTTGGAGGCATCTTGAGAAGCTTCCAGTATCTCAGCTGGAATGGCAGCATAAGTTTGTCTTGGTGAAAACCCAACATTAGTCACCATAGGATGGCTTAGGAATGGATGATTTCCTTTCCCTTTTCCATATATAGAACAGGCATGTGTATGGACATTAAAGAAGAATTGCGAGCAGCCAGCCATAGTACCCCAAGCCATCCACCGGGCTAGCGTATAGGGGATAACCAAAGCGTAGCGAATCCAGGAAGCCCGTCGGATGGTGTATCGAAAGATGTAGAACATGTAATGGCGGTTGTCGGCCAGAGTGAAGGGGTGGATAATAGTATTGTAGCGGACTATGGCGAGCGACAGCATGATGGTGCCGAGGAGGTAGAGGGGCCAGAGGATGAGCTGGGAACAGAAGATAAAGCTGACAATCTCTAGTGGTTTTGATGGCCGTGGATACTTGCCGATAGAGCTGCCAGTTTTTGAAATCTTCGCGGAGCTACTTGACCCCCGGGACTTGCTGTATGCAGATGAGGTAGGCTTTGCACTGGTCTCTTTCTTAAGGGCCGGCTCATTAGGAGGCGCAGGTGAATTGGTGGATGAGAGTGCTCGAAGGCCCATATTGACAACAGGCAGGGCGTATGGAATAAGGAGTGGTAGAGAGAAGAAGGCAAAGAAAGGCCAGATATAGAGCATCTGCGGAAGATGGATAGTGGCGACGTGGTTGGATTTGTCGCCTACTAATGTTAGCTAGAGAATTGGTATATGATGCGAAGGGAGAAACTTTACCGAGTACAACACCACCGTTCCAAGCTACGAAGCCGCCAAATGAGACAAGAGCAGCAACATATGGCCATATTTGTGTCATAACACGGATTGGGTTGCAAATAGCTGCAATGCCCAGGCTCAACACACAGAAGACCATATCTTATACTCGGTCAGTAATGAGCTAACTTGTCTAGGAGTGCCGGCTTACCATCGGGCCACATCATATGTAGTGGCGGGTCATGAACATCTCCAAGAGAATATCTGCAGGCAAAGTACTTGAGCTGCTCAAAGAGTGTCAAGATGACTGGCTGATCAATCTGCTCTGGCCGCAATGTCTTGACTGCATGGACAGCTTCTAATCCACCCATATACACGACCACCCAGAAGACGTTCGTCTGACGAAAGAAAAGCGTGAGAACTCCGAGGAAGATTGTTGTCAAATCGCTAAAGATCGAATTGTGATCTTGTCCAATGCGCTTTAAGTGGTTCAAGTAAGCGACCAGAACCGCTGCAGTAGATGCAACATCGGTATAGTACAGCCCAGAAAAGAAGAATAGGAGGGGGAAGAGGGCGATATTGAGCGCGGTATGCACTGCATACTGTGAAGTATAGCGTAGCCTGGTTGAGGTATGAGCTTCATGGAGACGTGTCTCAATTTCACGACGGCATTTCAAGGCCAACAAGGCGAGTACCGCCAAAATAACAACGTTGGTAGCTCGTAGGCTGTTGACATTGCAGACATAGCTGCTCAATGAGCCGTCACGGCGGACGACTCCAGGGGTAATGAGAGAGAGAAGGTAACTAAACTTTGATTTAGTATTTGAATAGGAATTCAGAAGCGCGATGGAGCTCACAGGCCTGGAGGTGTCGTAATTTTGTCATCCCACTCCTGGAACCTCCCTTGGCAATATTTCTGTGCCTGTGGTATGTGAAATACTTCGTCCTAGCTAACGTCAGCATCTGTGCAATGAGTAACGATATAGACGAGACGTACCAGGTAAGGCTCAGGGACCAGTGTTGAGACAGCATACAGCCAAGAGACAGAAGCAGCACAAAGGAAATAAAAGAAGATTCCAGCTAAACGCGAGTTCGGGCCTGAAGAGTTGTTGAACCGCTGGTAAAAGAGAGGGAGCGCAATAGTGAAGGCTGCCACAGTCCTGTATCCTGAAGATAGCTCCATCTTGACAAGTGTTCACCAGTCAGGGAGTCGCGCAAAATCTAGTGCCTTGAGAGTCAGGGTCCTCTCATGATACGGAGATGTGAAAGGTTTCTGGTAGGAAAGAAAAGATAAAAAAAAAAAGGTGAAGTATAAATGAATGGCAAAAGTCAGCTTGAAATTGTATAAGACGGTTTGAGTTGGCTGTGTAGGAGAGGAGACAGTGTTTCGCAGTGAGTCCACTGCACTGTCCTTTAATGAGTGGAACATCAAAACACCCCCAAATGTGTAAAACAGGTGATCAAGACACTCAAGTTATACACAGCGAAAAGTATTGCTCATACTCAGTCTTGATACTGTCTTATGCATATTTATCATATAAAGCCTTGCATACTTACTCGTGGATGTCTACAAAGTAGCCATTCTAATCATCAACCAATCATAGACTATACATTTCACAGCAAAATTCAAGGCTCAGAACATGTCTATTGGAATATCTTATACAATGAGAGCCGGCACGGGCGCTGAATAACGTCTATCTTCCTCAACCCACCAGATAATTTAGAAGGGCTATGCAAACCATCAGTGACAAATCCCAATGTTTCGTCATATTGACAAGACTTACGTTGTCGGCGGGGTGGATCTCCTTTCGGAAGTAGTTGCCAAGGAAGGGGATCTTCTGTATAGGAATTAATATTGAGGGAATTATACGTCGAGAGAAGTTCGAGTCGTACCTGGAGAATGTCGCGCTGCACACGGGGAATACCGTTGGCGAAGAGGAGGACACCGACAGCAGCGGGCACACTATACATAGCCAGACGGGAGCCGCTATAACCTAGTCAGCATTCATCCATAGCATAACAATCGGTCGTATAGAAGAGCTGTCGATCCCACTTCCAAGTCCTCATCCGTCATGTCCATCTCAGCCGCGGTTGATAATCCAAAGGCTTCGGAAAAACGGAAGGGACATTAAGATTCGACTCGCTCGCATATTCGGTTCTCGATCGTATTTTTGGTCTGTAAATGTGTACTCACAGTCTGAAAGCAGCCTCTGGGGTGATGCCAGCAATGTTGGGCTGAGGCTGGTACCTATTCCAGAGCATTAGCCAACGTCACTATTCCATATGGACCCTTGCGTTAAATCTCGAAAGTAGCAGTTCACTCGTGCTTTAACCGGGCGCTTCGAATTCGACGTATCGGTAATCATAGGTAGATAAAACGTACTTAGGGCCATAGTTGCTCTTGAATTCCGCCATGCGGATGGGAGTCTGGTGAGAATCAGGTCAGTCGATTGCACGCTATGTTGAAGACGCCTCGAGCCATTGGCAAACATTGAAAGCTCGTTCTCGGCAGTCGTTTCGAGGGGTTCGGACGTACGTAAGAGACCATCTTGAATTGTAGGGCGGTGGAAGCCTGTTCCGTCGGTCAATTGCTCGTCGATTTCGTCGTCGTAAAAGAAGGTCCTCAAACTTGGTTGCGCGAGTTTGCCGACGGGAAAGATCGGGTTTGTTTGGCCTCAGGCCCAAACGAAGCTATGTGTCAGCCAACCAATGATGTCTCAATTTCTGGCCCCATATCGATTTGCGAGCTTCGGTCTGCTGTAGCCTTGTCTTTAGACCTCTTCTTTTATTTACTTTCATATCACTTGATACTCATAATTCGCATTGACCTACCACCATCTTGTGATGGACACATATATCGATGGTCGCTTTGAGCGACTAGAGAAGGCCCTTGCAAATTTGATCGATTCCGTCACAAAATATCATCCCTCGACACAACAAGGTGACGAGCTCGATGCTGCAGACAAAGAATTAAGCAGAGGCTTAGAAGAGGGTATATCATATCATGTTGCTTAGCTGTTGAATATCCCTTTTCACTGACCCCACTATCAGTTCAAACCCACCAGAACAACTATTTACGTATTCAACAATTGCGCGAATCTTCAGCAGCTCTCGATGCACAGATCCGCGATACGCTTTCGAATCTAGCGACTACTCGCAAAGATATTGTGACGACGCAAACCACGACCTTTCCTTCTGGCCCCAGCTACCCTATCGCCTACGAAGAGCTTCTCAACTATGCCCGACGTATCAGTAAGACGACAATGCCCCCTGCGGGTACCATCAAAGCTGTACCGCCAACACCGGACGTCCCAGAAGGCCAAACTCCAGGCGGTCAAACTCCAGGAGCCCAGACACCAGGGCCCGAATCACAAGCAGCTTCAGTGATGACACCCTCTGCGCCGCCATCCTCCCAGGTCCAAAGCCCAGCCATTATGAACGGCACGTCGCTCGTCTCCCAGGAACCTGCGACTCAACAGTCCTCTATGTCCGCTAATACTGTCCTGCCAAGCGAGTGGACCCAATTCTTGAACCCCCTGACCGACCAGGTCTTCCTCCCCTGGCCAAACGATCTCCAGCTTGGGGCTGGATCTCTGGCTGCTAACCAGCTCCTGCAGGAGCAGGGCATCAACCCCAAGGGCTATGATCCAGCTGAGGAAGAAGAGCGCAAGCGTCGCGAGGAAGAGGAGAGGAAGCAGAAGGAAGAAGAGGATCGCATTGCTCAGGAAGAGCGGGAAAAGAAGCAACGCGAGGAACGCGAGCGCCAGCGGATCGAGAGGGAGCGTCAAAGAGAGAAGGAGCAAGAGGCCTGGAGGCGCGCAAGTCTCGTCGGTGGTACTGCTGCCACTGGCGAGCAAAGGAGCCCTACCGGGCCTCCACAGCAAAAGGCCCAGTTCCAGTTTACCAACTTGGATGATTTGGATGACGATGACGATGATTGAACAAGAGATATTAAGTCAACGATTTTTTGATATCTATAATAAGCTTAAAAATAATGCAGAACAATACCCCCCTGTCAATAGCCAAACACTGCTCAGCTCTGGTGGCACTGGCCCGATTTTTTTAGTATCCTCTAAATGAAAATGAAAATGAATCTACTCCATGCTCGTAGCGTACTGATGTAACACCACGGACCCTAATCACCATGATCTTGCCGTTGTGCCCTCGTTGCAGTTTAAAATACGGTTCATGGTAAACGCGAATTCCAGACGCTGGTCGTATATGTATTGTTACAAACACCAAATTCCTCCTCTTGTACATTAATCACACGTCGTTGATGATTCATTCGTCATAATTGGTGCAAGGGCATCTCTTAATCAATCTTGATGGACGAGTAGATCTTGCGAACGAACCACCAACTGGCGAAGTAGCCGATGGAGCCTGGAAGAGTTAGAATGGTATTAAGAGGCGATGATTGGAACCAACTTACCAGTAAGAATGAAGAAGAGAAATGAAATGATGGCACTGTAACCCATGTAGAGCACAATACCAGCCAACCCACTCGCCCTGACCTTCGTGACAAGGTACAAAAGACAGTTCAAAAAGATGTAGCCACCACTCATGCCAGCAGCGAGGAAAGACCTCCACTGCCAGTTGTAGTTCTCAGCGCATAGCAAAAAGTACACCATGAGGATGGTGACAGCAGCGCAGACAACGATCATGAGACCGTAGCAGAGGAACAAGAAGCCGAACATATAGTAGATTCTGCTGAACCAGATCGAGTTCATGATGAAGAAGAGCTCCACAAAGATGGCGCCGAATGGAAGTAGGCCGACAATGAGCACGCTAGGAACGGGCTTGAGGTAAGTACTCACAGGGGGGATCTGTCGAGGAATCTGGTTGGTGCGGACGGGAGGCTGGAATTGAGGAGAGCGGAATCCGACCCACGAACCACCGAAGGAGAGAGGAATCGAGATGATGAACCAAATAGCAACAAGCACAAGCATGGTGGTGAAAGGAACCGCTCCTGATGACTGCTTGGCCCAGAGGAAGAGGTTCAGGAGAAAGAAGCTAGAGAAGACAATGCCGGGTACCAAGATAGGGGTCAAAGCAATGTTTAACTTCCAGTTCTCACCCTGCCAGGCTTTGTAAGTTCGAGCAGAGACATAACCACCAACAAATCCGAGAACCGTGTACATGAGAATCATGATCGTTCCGAGGGATCCACGGTTTGACGGAGACAAAAACCCAAGGAGAGCAAACAGGATAGTGCATCCTGTCATGCAGAACAGCTGAACACCATTGCCAGCAAGAATTGAGAGGAGAAGAGGACGCGAAGGGGTCCGGAAGACATCGCCGTGAACCAACTTCCAGCCAGAGTCCTCCTGCACACCGTCCTCAACCACCGAGGTGCCACCAAAGTCATCGAGATCGATCTGGTCGAGTCTGTTATAACGAGCAATATCCTTCTTGAGAGCGCGGACCAGAATAGACATAACAGTAAGAACGAGGATAACAACAATGATGGCAGTATCGATAAGCCAGAACCAGTGGATCTTAGGATCAAACACGTGCAAATACTTGTCCCATCGAGTGGCCCAGGCGGTATCAGACTTGCGCCATTCCACGCTGTAACTGAAGGCGACATGCTGTTCCTTTCCAGACAATACAATGGGCGGATGGTTGGCGCAATCAGCCTTGCCGCCATACTCCTTGGAACTTGGCTGCACAACCACACCGACGACACGGCGCTGGTTGGGGTCTTTGTTCACCTCGTGGTACTCGACAGTGATATGGTAGTGGTTGTTGAACAGAATGTTTTCATCCTTATCTTCCTGGCCAAGCAGGAATCGGGGATTGTAAAAGGTAGTGCCAGTCAATTGATCGAGCACTTCCTGACCAGCCGGCAATCCATCTACCAGCCATTCTAGACTGTAGCCCTGTTCGATACGGCTTTTGACAAATTGGACGGATTTCTCAGGATATGTAACTTCGCAAAGAGGCTTGCATGTCTCGTTCTTGCCCATGATGAGTTCAAAGGGAGAAGTCATGATACGGTCTCCGAAGAGAATACTACCCAGACTTTCCGAAACATATTGAGGGCCTCCTTCGGGTTGACAGAATTGAAATGCGGGGTGGTAGTAGTCGTATGAGACAACAGCGTGTAGTCGGGGGTCTTGGATGCGGTCGACAGGCTTGATGCTATTCACGTAAAGCGGAACCTTATCTCCCTCTTTGTATGTAGTTGGGGCGACACCGGGGAGATAGAAGGCAGAAGCTAGCTGTGGTATAGCTAGCAACGAGCTGAGGAGCGCCGTACGAGGCGCAACGTCTCGGAAATGCATGTTGAAAAGTTAGGTCATGCGCAAGCCAATAGAGGTCAACAAAGGAGGGTTGCGAAGCCGAGATGTGAAGCTGTCGTACTAAAGCTCCAAGCTGACGACGACTTGTGCGGCCCGCAAATTCGAAACGATAAGGAAGGAAAATAAAAAAGCAAGTAATTACTGAAAACAATGCTCAGTTTCTGCTGTTTATTTCGGCTTGTCGATGATATAAAAGATCGTGTGGTGAATCAAGCCAGCGAAACAGCTGCGAGAGTGAATTGTCAAACAGGGAGCTTCAAGGCACTTACTGTAATCTGTCATGGAGATAGGCTGAGTCAGGAGGATGAGCCATGGGATAAACAGGGGATTTGTGGCGTTTGTGGCTGTCGAGGCAAGAATGTGGAACCAAGCCAAGAAAGTCCCGCTAAAAAGTTGAAGTACTCCAAACTTTTTGGCGAGACTTCAGTTTTCAACTGTCTCGAGGTTTCAAGTCTCAGATACACAGATCAACATGGCAGCCCCTACAACATTACCAGCGCTTTTAACATCGCTGACTCTGTCGCTATCTTCCGCACTCGAAGTTACACCTAAACTCGCCGCTATTGAGCACCAGAAGGATGGCATTTCATTACTCGATGTGAAGAATGAGCTTCTTCTCTCATACCTTCAAAACCTCGTCTTCTTGATCCTGCTCAAATTGCGCAATTCAAAATCGAAATTGGACAAGGCTGGAGAAGAAGGTTCCGAGCTCGACGAGTCGGTCAGGGCAAAACTAGTTGAGCTGCGACTTTACCTGGAAAGGGGAGCACGACCATTAGAAGAGAAGTTGCGCTTCTCCATTGATCGATTCCTCCGAACGGCAGACGATGCAGAGCGCGAGAGACAGGCGAAGGAAGCCAAGGTTGAGGCTGGATCAGACTCCGAGGAAGAAGAGGAAGATTCAGAGGAGGAGGCAGATGCAGAAGCTCTATCTCACAAACCTGGCAACTTTGGTGTAATGGCTGATGATGTTACCGCTCGCCGTGCCGAGCGTGATGGAGGAGCTTCGGGTGTTTACCGCCCGCCCAAGAGAGACCGCGCAATAATGGATGCGCCCCAAAGACGGGAGAAGTACGACCGTCGCCTTGGCAAGTCTCAGACTATGGAGGAATTCGTTGCTTCAGAGCTGTCCAGTGCGCCTTTGGCAGAGCCCAGCATTGGTACTACAATTGTCCAGGGTGGTCGCAAGATGAAGACCGATGCTGAGAGAAAGGAAGAGGCAGAGCGCCGAGAATACGAAGAGATGAACTTCACACGTCTTCCCAAGGAGAGCAAGAAGGACCGTGCCCAGAAGGCGAAGCAAGCTGGTCGCAGTGGTCGTATGCAGTTCGGCGGCGAGGATTGGCACAACCTGGGAGAGGGCGTCGACCGCATCGATCGCCTCACCAAGCGCAAGCAATCTGGTGGAAATGTTCGTGCTCTTCTGGACAAGAGCAGAAAGCGTGGGATCGACACAACGGATGGGCCTCGTGGAAGTGGTATGGGTGGTGGTATTGGAGAGCGATTCAACAAGAGAGTTAAGGTGTTGGAGGGCGGACGACGTGACCGTGGAAAGGGTCGATAGAGGGTTCGATGTTACTAGATTTGTTTTCTGGATTTTGGGGCGCATATACGAAGCCATCTGCGTATATCGTTCATGGCTGTATGTCTGTTGGAATCAATGGAGTTGAAAATCTGGACTGCTTGTAGAGAAATGCCAACTCAAATAGATTGCTTTATTGAGAAAGCATCTTAAAATACAGCAAATGACTTTATTCATTCATTACTACGTCTCTTTCGATATAGGTCAGCTACCTACTATAGGCGACCTAGGCAGAGTGACTCTCCATGTTTGGTTTGGAGACCATCGAATTGCTGATAAGATAACGGTCCAAATTTTGGCGGGGAACGAAAATGGAAATTTCTCTACGATCGCCCCTCGCAGCCTTGACGTCTCTCCAACTTACAAGTTGCAAGCTGGCTTATTTCACACTTAAACCCTGTCGCAGAAACGGCGAGGCTCGGTATACGAGTACCTGACCTACCCATATTACCAGTGTCGATATTTAAGCTTAGAGTCTACTCAAAACAGCTGCGCATAGTGGTTGTCGCAAAGCCGACTGAGAGAGAGTGGCGTAGAGTCATACAAACCACAAGTGAATAACGAGGGCTTGCCAGATTATCAAGCGGAAATTATTTCTGAATCGCTTTTCTCATCTTTGAAAAACTTAAAAAAAAAATGTCTACTACATCGAATACGCCGGCTCCAACGGCCTCAATGGACGTCGATGATATGGACATTGACACCCATGCCAAGCCCGCCAACAATCCCACGACGATAGACTCCGACTCCGACGATGATCCCGTTACCGCAACATACAATGTCTTCATCAACCCTTCTCTTCCTTTAGGCCGTCGTCTTCTCGTCCTTCAGCACCCCAACCGCACAGATGACGCTCCTCGACCTCCACCAACCGAACTGCGTCTGAAGGCTCAAGCTGGTATGGTCGAGGTCGATGTACCTCTCGACAACACGGTCGCCTATGATCGCGAGAAGGGTCTTAAGTGGGGAAAGACATTACATGCTTCTATGGCGACCAAGAATGGTGGCAGTCATGGTCTAGCTGGCGGTTTTGGATTCGGTACGGTTCAGGCTCGAGGTGGTAGGAAGAAGGCCGAGGACGAGGACGAGAATATGGATTGGGCAGAGGCTGTCAGGCAGGATAAGGTGCTTCGTACACAGACCCTTGGTGGACAGTATCCCGAGTATAAGGAGGTTCAGCACATGGTCGGTGTCTTTCAGGGCAGTAAGTCATATCACCTTGAGTTTATATCTCTTCTAACACATTCGCAGAGGACCTACATCTTACACCAGTGTCGTCGCTGGTTCATCTGCGCCCTCAACTTCACCATATCGACGCAGCTGTCCAACAAGAACGCCAAGCTGCATCTACCAAGGACTCAGCTCCCAGCACAGCAGGCGGCACCGCACGCGCAATCCACATGACTGTCAAGGCCACCGGAGATGGTGATACAGTCACTACTGAGACAATGGCCGACCGTCTACGAGCCGTGCAGACAGAGCACTGGCGCACCATGCACTACACAGATGAGAATGAGGAGGCTGCCTGGGAAGTTTATAACGAAAGCCTCTTTCTACGCCCAACTCATGAGGAGAACGCAGAAGATGCAGAGAAAGATGATGGTGGTAAGGAGGAGCCGCCACTCGAGGAGTCTGTGCCGAAGTTTGCTCGTCGGTGGGATGACGATGAGCTTCTCGAGGCGGTCAGTGGTATCAAGAAGCCACAACCGGCACCTGAACCTGTTAAAGAGGAGCCTAAACCAATTGCTCCCGCCAAACAGCGAGAACAACCTGCACCAGAGTCTGAAGAGGCACGAAAGCCCAAGCCTCGGACACGAGGTGGAGCGGCAGCAGGTGTCTCTCGACGGGGAGGTAGACCTCGAGCTGCAACTTCAAAGACGGTCAACATTGATGGATGAATGACTTTCGATATTAGAAGCGGACTGGGGGTACTAAATTGGATGCATGGGACGGCGTAAAGGATATATCTACTTCAAAAGAGGAATACAAAATAGTCACAGCATTAGAAGAGCTTTGCCAAAACGCGTGAAATTTTCAAATACGATATAACCTATTTCCTCAGTGGACAAGAGTCCTCCCAAACTCTCTCCATGGGTTAGTAATAATCATCCGACTGTAATGCCGGTATACATGAAAATACTGAGCACTCGCCATATCGCTGGTTAAGAATTTTGTACACCCAGTAATGCCTATACGACGCATCGCTCCCAATAATTCTTTCGCCAGCATGTAAACCCTGTTGTGTTGTGTTGCATCCTGCAAGTCCCGGTCATCTTGAGCGCTCTTATATGCCAGCCCAAGAAAAAGCCCAAGAATCACCGACAATAGCTTGTATGCTTAAGAAACATATGTTTACTGGAGAAGCTCGACATCCAATCCGATGGATCGCATGAACAGGTTGACGCTGTTGAGTCGCTCTGCTCCCATAGCAGGAGGGAGTGTCTTTGAAACAGTGACAGTGTCGAGCACGCGGTCCTTGACAGCAAGGACCAAACGAGTTTGTTGATCGTGAGTGGCGCTGACACCCATAGCTGCAAGAAGCTGCCATACGTAGACATCTTCTCCGGTATTGACGCTGCCGGGGAAGATGTAGGGCAGCGAAGGTTCGAGCCTGCTGAACAAGATTTCGAATGTTCGATCCCTGATAAGTGTTAGCTAAAATCATGCAATACAGATGCAAATGTACATACCAGTTATCCCATTGCTCGGGGGTGCCGGCACCAGTCTGTTTGAGGAGCACGGCACGGCTTAGAATGAGTGTCAACATGGACACACCAATTCTTGATCTAGCAATGAGATCTACGTTGAGCTTTGTGGCAATCAGATTCAAAACACCATCAACAATATCCAGTCCAGTGTCGTTGAAGTATTGCATCAGCGATGGCATGACAGTAGAGATGAAAAGTTCAATCTTCTCTCGCATTCGTGCGTTGATGGTTGTCACCTCACCCGGTGTGATAGCAGCGCCCTGTACAACATCCAATTGGTCGAGATGGTAAATAATCATGGTCAAGATAGTGGTTCGTTGTTCAAAAGAGAGATGAGGGAAAAGACGAGGAATGGCCTTCTCACCCTTGGCGCAGGACAAGAAAGCGATGAATGGATGAGGAACAACAACTCCAATCTGCTCGTGAACCTTGAGCTCTTCCCAGAGCTTAGCGTTGTAGGTCTCGAGAATGGTAGCCCACTCCTTGTGCTTATTCTCGAGCTCCTCATCGGGGCCGGTCATGGGAGGTGGGATAAGTCGAACATGATCCTCGATTTGCATAAGAGTCTGATAAACCTTTTCGACGTTTCGCAGGATTGTCTTTCGGTCAAGGCTGGAACCCTTCTTGCCGTTGTTGGGTCGTTGATGCTCGCTCTCGGTGCGCTTGATGCTGAGCAGAGGCTTGGGGGTCTTCGCATTGCTAAAGGAAATCTTTCCTAAACTACCTGCAATGACCAGCTGAGGATTCTTAGGCTTGTTCTTGGCGGCTTCAACAGCACGCTGAACCTGCTGCTCCATTCGTTGGAAGTGGTTCTCAGCAGGCCGTCCATGTCGTCGCATGCCGCCCTGACGGCTACCAGTCTGGTAGAGATAGGTCTGCGCAAAGTTGCTCAGAGGTTGACTGGGGTTTTGGCGTTGACCGGCTCGAATATGGCTGTAGACCTGGTAGTAGAAGTCTTCGGCAATTGAGGCATCGGATCCTTCGACAGGGTTGCCAGTGGCAGAAACAAGCTGTTGGAGCTGGATACGAGTGATGAAGTTCTTGTCTTGGGGGGTCATCAAACCGTTATCCTTCGACAGAAGCCAGATCTTGTGGTTTCGTTTGGCCCTCTTGGTCTCTTGATCCAAATACGCGGCCTTCTCTTCCTCGGACATCTGCTGCATCTGGGGGTGAGCTTGCAACTGCGCGGCATTGGGAATAGCACCATGGGACTGCTTGGAGTGGTGTCCATGCTGAGGTGGCACATGCACATCTGGGCCGGCGCGGTTGGGGTTCTGCAGAATCTGGGTCGGGTTGGCATGGAGCTGCTGCTGATGCTGGATGGGAGTTCCCTGAAGACCCGGGGCTGGCGGCGTGGGCTTCGACTGAGTGCTTTGGGGCCTTTGCAGAATAGTCACGGGATGGCCATGACCATGGACCTGAGGGGACTGATGCTGATGAGCAGCAAATCCGGGAGGTGGCTGCTGGTAAGAGAGATCTGCAGCATGAGGCTGAGGAGTCTGCTGCTTGGGCTGAGATCGCATGGCGGCTTCGACCTCTTCCAAGCTCATGACCTTGCGACTGGGCGCATGCTGGGAAGGCTGGGCTGCAGGAACAGGGGCCGGCGACGTTTGCTGAGCTGGTTTAGACGGTCCAATACCCCAGATACTTCGATCAACATGGAGATCGGGGAGCGGCTCGGGATCGCGATACTTCTCATAACCAGATCGCACAGGCTGCTGATAAGACTGCTGTTGGTAAGGCTGGTTAGAGTAGTAAGATTGGTAGTCGGCCGAGCCATATTGGTTAGCAGAAGTATGGGCCTGGCTTGAAACCGCGGCTTTAGCCGTAGGCTGCTGGCGATTGAAGCGAAGATGCTCCTCCTCAATGGCATCAGCAACCTTGGCAGTTTGGCCAAAGAAATCGAAATCCTTGCCAGTACTGCGCGAGACTGCCGGGCCACTGTCTCCGAAAGTGTCATCGTTGAATGCGTCACCAGTCTCTTCGAGCTGGTCTCCAAGACCGTCATACGTCTCCTCAAAATCTAGAGCATCGTCATCGCCATCCCTGCCTGATAAACCAGCAAATGGATCGTGAGATTGGGAGAAGCCAGGTGCAGCCGTGTTGTGGCGCGTAGCGTCGAAACCGAAAAAGGACATTTTGAAAGAATTTGGGCAAGTGGACGTCAATTGTACTATGAAAGAAATTAGTACAAACGCCAGTCAACTGTAGTCGCTATGAGCTCCGTGCCCCGCTCGAGGTATCCTCAGGAAACGCCCAGTACACTCGCTGATACCAAGCTTCTGAGCCCATGTCCTCGAATCGCCATGATGGAGTATTCCAGATCGCCGCAATGGCAGATTTGCCCGTTGTCCATCCTAATCTGCAAGTTGAGCCGTATTTTTTTACATGGACTCGTCCATTGTCGAAGCTGCGTGGCTCTGTGTCGCTGCCCCTCATGTAGCAGAAATTACTTCCTAGGTAGACAAGAAAATAACCTTCAAGCGCCTGAGTCGTCTTGAACCCGATTTATGTCAAGAGAAGCTTGTGCAACCCAGGATCTATCCATTGATCGAGGGGCGTCGAGGGGCGTCGAGGGGTTTTCCCGGACATGTATATCCAGCATTGGCCAGACCAGGGAAAAGCGAGCAGGGTAGGAGAGCAACGGCTGAGATAAATCCACTCACCACTAAGAGAATGAGATATGTTCAGGATCCTTCAGCGCGCACAAATCTATCATCATGTCTTCCAGTAAATCGGGTTCAAGATGTTTGTGTCGTGGCCGAGCATGCAAATAGAGCGCTATGCCGACTGTAGAAAGGGTGTTGGAAGTAATCACGAACTCTATCAATGAGCTTTGTAAGCCTAAAGGGTGAACAGCCGCTTGGGAGAGAGCGGACTGCGATGTTGATGTGCGACGAAGCTCTGAGGCCGACAATGATGCGACGAAGTGCCAACGTTGTTCTCCAAGCCCGCTTCCCCCACACATCGGTGGACATATACTCACGTGATATCACACGTGATTTTTATTGTTCTCGATCCTTAGCTACTTTTGGCGGGGAAACAATTGTCAATAGCTTCAATGACGTTTTCAGCTGACTTGATGGCCTTTTTTTTTTTTTTATTGCAAACATCCTCGGACTGTCTTTTAAGTCTATTGCTATCCTAGGCTGTGAGTGTCACAAGAGCCGACCAAAAGAGCATAAGGGGCTCTAGATTAATTAAGTAGCAAAGTCACAGATCTCCGGTGAAACATTAATGGAAATAAACAATTAGACACCCAAACGGAACGGATCTTGATATTGAGCCTGAATACCTCCGTAAGGTTGTCAACTCAAAGATTAATTATATCTGCTCATAACAATTACCTCAAACCAGAGACTCAGTTCAAGGTTGAAGATGTCATCAGCCAACAGACACTCACAGCACTTCAAAAACAGAACAAGCGGCCTTCAGAGACCGACAAAGTACAATTGGCTACATCGTACAGTGAAGAGAAGATGAGGAAATCTAGAACTGCTACAGGCTGGTTGCAGCGTGCCTTTGACGCAAGGTTCCTGTAAGCTGCCAACCTAAAACAAGCCCAGGAAACGTAAAAAAAGGGGCACAACCATCTCATCAAGCGATACGAGAAAAACTGGTGATGCACTCGACATACAACACTTTTCCTAATTCAGGCTTCGATTTGTTGCAGAGAAACCTTCTCGATTTGAGGCTTGAGTTACTGCAGATCTCCCATTCCTAGGCATTCTGTAAAAGGGACATGGCGCAACTTAAAAGGGCTATTATATCTGAATTAAGACGGTGGTAATGGAGATTTCCAAGGCTGGGGATCCTTGTAAATAGATCAGTCTCTTGTTGCATGTCGTCGTAATCTTGACAACAAAATCCACCTTTCTTTGAGCGAGCATGTGTAGCAATAAACTGAAAAAAGTTTGCTATTGAACTGGATGACATTCGGCTCACTCCAAAGCGTCCAGACTCGGCAATAGTTTGACACAGAAGCCATTAATCGAAGCTGAGATGCGCTAATAGACGGGATACACCCCCTGGACGTCAGGGGACATCAAGTACACTCCATTTGAAGAATACTTCCTTTTAGTGCTGTCAAGTAGGACAAAGCAGGTATTTTACCTCCAAATCCCTGCCGAAGATACCTCGAGTCAACTCTGTCTTATCAGGACAAGCTGTGCCTCTCTAGTCTCCGTGTACCTGACTTTGCCTAGAATTGATAATCAAGGGCCTGTTCCCCCGGAACACGTTGTTCATCTCATTCCAGTGCTCTCAAGCAACTTGTTGCGTGCCACTGATTCCAATTTCTCTTTCTGTTACAATAAGTAGATACTTCCCCCATTTTATTTACTTCATGAATATTCATCTTTTATCGTACACTATCTTGTATTTCACTCTTTTATTATCAGTATCTGGTTCAAGACATTACCGTTGTAGTCGTCGCTAAAAGACCATCTTTTTTTTAGTTCAGGAAGATCCACGACCATTCTTTTACTGGAGCCATCGCTCCCTGGCTCCCCAACGTCCAGTAACTGCCTAGGCAGGGCTACTAGGTGCTCTAGGTGTCTTTTTTCCCCGTGCGCGCTGTGACCGAAACATCGACTTTCGATCATCCATCTTTCTTCTTTGTTTTCTGTTCAAACCTCCCACTTCATTTGAACTCTTCTTTTTATTGACGATTTTGTATCGTCAATTCCTCTTTCACCATGGCTGCAGGTCATACGCGCTACGTGCGCTATATTGCGCTCGCGCTTTTTGTATGTCACCTCATTGATATTGAGCCTGATGCTCATGATGGCTTACGTTGCCACCTGCTAACTCGACTCCTTTAGACCCTCACTATGTTCTACTTCTTCTCCAATTCCAAGATCGATACCATTCCCGTTCGTGGCAGTGTCGGTAACTTCCCAGGCGGTCCTGGAAGCCCCAGCAACCAGCAGCAAGCTCCTGGCACCATCCCAAAATCCCCTGATGCTGGCAACAATGTCAACTTCCCTGGCCAGAAAGCACCTGCTGCCGAGGAAGGAGATACCGCCCTCACCAAGGACGATGCTCCCGCTCAGAAGCCCGCTGGCGAGGGTGCCGGTACTGCTGGCGATACCCCCGCTGTTCCCGCTCCCCAGACTCCTAAGGAGGGTCCTGCTTCAGGAGAGCTTGCTGAGGCTCCTCTGGCTATGTCCCCCAATGATCCTGGCTGGAACAACCTCCAGGGCACTGCTCCCGGTCCTCGTATGAATGCTACGTTCGTCACTCTCGCTCGAAACCAGGATGTCTGGGAGATTGCCGAGTCCATTCGACAGGTTGAAGATCGTTTCAACCGCCGATACAACTACGACTGGGTCTTCCTCAACGATAAGCCTTTCGATGAGCAGTTCAAGAAGGTCACTACTTCTCTCTGCTCTGGTAAGACTCACTATGGTTTGATTCCTGAGGAGCACTGGTCTTTCCCCGAGTGGATTGACCAAGAAAAGGCCCGTAAGGTCCGTGAGGATATGCACGAGCGAAAGATCATCTACGGTGACTCCATCAGCTACCGCCACATGTGCCGATTCGAGTCTGGTTTCTTCTTCCGACAGCCACTCATGATGAATTACGAGTACTACTGGCGTGTTGAACCCTCTGTCAAGCTCTTCTGCGACATTCACTACGATCCTTTCCGCGTCATGCATGAGAACAACAAGAAGTACAGTTTCGTTCTGTCCCTTTACGAGTACATCGACACTATTCCTACCCTTTGGGCCAGCACCAAGAAGTTCATGCAGAACCACCCCGAGCATATCTCTCCCGATAACTCCATGCGCTTCCTCAGTGATGACGGTGGTGAGAACTACAACAAGTGCCATTTCGTAAGTTAAGCTTTGAATACCAATCGATCATAGCTAATTGAGTTTAGTGGTCCAACTTTGAAGTTGGTAGCTTGTCCTGGCTCCGAAGCAAGCCCTACCTCGATTTCTTCGAGTCTCTCGACAAGGACGGTGGTTTCTTCTACGAGCGATGGGGTGATGCTCCCGTTCACTCTATTGCAGCTGGTCTTCTCCTTAAGAAGGAGCAGATTCACTTTTTCGAGGATATCGCTTACTACCACGTTCCCTTCACTCACTGCCCCACCGATGAGCAGCGACGTCTGGATCTCCGTTGCCACTGCAACCCCGATAACAACTTTGACTGGAAGGGCTACTCTTGTAAGTATTTCCGAACACTGTTCCAGAAGCACACGCTAACCAAGCAACAGGCACTTCCCGATTCTTCGAGCTCAACGGCATGGAGAAGCCGAAGGGCTACGAGAAGCAGCAGTAGACAAAATATTATTAAGATGTGGTTGTATAGGGTTGGTTGTATCATAAAGGTCGTAATGCTCGGTAGATTGTCTCCATGATTTCTGGGCTGCACACAATGGGTAGGCATTGGGTGATGTTCTTACGGGAACACCAACAATAGGCGTCTGGGTTTGAAGTACTTTGGACAGCTTTTGATCATGTAGGGAGTATGAATCAAGAATGTTCTGGGATCGTTTGAATGCTTTCTTAAATGCTCAAAATAGTGATACAATATCATTACATGGCTGCGGCCAGGTCTATGTGGTCTTGACACAGATTTATATCATCGCTTTACCATCTTTTCAAACCAATTTGTCCATTTGATTTTAGGATACAAAATTGTTTAGCCAACTGTGGCCTTCTTGGGCTTCTTGGTACCGTACTTGCTTCGACTTGTTGTTCGGCTCGCAACACCACCCTGAGATAGTAAGTAAATCAGACAATAAATCGCTCAGCCCTTCTAGACAAGGGTCGAGCAGAAGTATAACATACCAGATCTAGAGCTCCTCGAACAAGATGGTATCTCACACCAGGACAATCCTGCGCACGACCACCTCGCACCAACACAACACTATGCTGCTGAATGTTGTGTCCCTCACCAGGAATATACGCCGTAACAACAGCTCCAGTAGAAAGCTTCACACGAGCAGTCTTTCGCTCACCAGAGTTGGGCTTCTTGGGTCGAACAACACCAACACGGAGACAGACGCCCTTCAGAGCGGGACAGTTTGTGTTGGACAGAGCAGGAGAGACAGCGTGACGTGCGCGCTTGCCTTTTCGGATACCACGCAGAACTTGATTCAATGTCGCTGGGCGAGCAGTTGTGGGAGCGAATGCGCGGGGTGCTGAGGTTGTGAATGTTCGAAGGGTTGGTTGGACGAGTCGGCTGGGTGGTGTTGAGAGCGCTGTGGTGAGAGGACGGCGTGTCGCCGGGGAGAAGAATTGGCGGAGGATAGAGCCGGCCATGGTGAGCGAGCTGTAGATGATCGGATTGGTATGATTTGTCGTGGGAAGTGGTCGAATTGATTCCGTATTCGACCTCTCGCTCTCCTATCTTGAGCTCAACCAATGCCGATATCAAAATCTCAGCCTCTCGAAGTCGTCTCACGTGACTACTCTGTACCCCGGAGGTTTTGATTCTCCGACCAGATCAGATCACATGTCCATCAGCTTTATCCATGATCCACCATCCATCTTTGACGTCAGCGGTTAATCGCCGGGGCATCCTTTTTCACCCCGCAATCCCCCCATCTCCCATCCCGCATTGGCTAACAGATTTCCCCAAAATCGATCCAAGTCATACAAAGCCAAGCTCCATTACCGCTGTACAACCGAACACATCCTCGACCTCGGTGGTTATCCTCGGCTGGTCAAGGCCGAGCAGCGAGATTCTTCAACCGCTTCAGCCGTATAAAGGGAAGGGAGTGTGTGCTACGGGGGGGCAATGGGTGACTTGTATATACCGAGGCTCTTATATTGACATATTGATTATATTCTTTCCTCATCTCCAACATCTCGTCTCATACTACACAAAGAACTTGTCGGTTGTCGTTTTGGCTTGTGATCGTCAGACATCAAACACACCCGCCTCACGCCTCTAACCTAGCCTCTTCCTCCCTGTCTTCTCTTTCTTCCTCCTGACATAGTCACCGCTTCTTCCTGTCTTCTCTTCGACACCGCGCATCTCACCATGTCGTCGTCCTTTACTCGAGTAGTGCGCCCTGCGCTGCAGGGAGGTCGAGGTCTTACACAGCGCATTGCCACACGAGCCACCGCTCCCCGAACCTTAACGAGAACAAAGCTGTGAGTCCACCATTTGAGAATGGATAGGGGCGATTTCTAACTGTCACACTCAGCAACACTGCTCGTCCTTTCTCTAAAACATCCTCCCGCCGCAATGAGCACATCGACATCTCCGAGATTCCTCCTACACCCATCACCCACCTCTCTGAGATCGAGGCCGCCATGGCCGACACCGTCTCCAAGTTCTCAACAGACGTAATTCTTCCTCGCGCGCGTGAAATGGACGAGGCTGAGGAGATGGACCCCGCTGTTGTTGAGCAGCTGTTCGAGCAGGGTCTCATGGGTATTGAGATTCCTGAGGAGTACGGCGGTGCCGGCATGAACTTCACTTCTGCCATTATTGCCATCGAGGAGCTTGCGCGTGCAGACCCCTCTGTTTCCGTCCTGGTCGATGTGCACAACACCCTCTGCAACACAGCTATCATTAAGTACGCTTCCACTGCTATTAAGAAGAAGTGGCTTCCTCGCCTTGCGACAAACACCGTCGCCTCGTTCTGTCTTTCTGAACCTGTCTCTGGTTCTGATGCTTTTGCCATGGCTACAAGAGCCACTGAGACTGCCGACGGTTTTAAGATCTCTGGTAGCAAGATGTGGATCACAAACTCCAAGGAGGCCGAATTCTTCATTGTCTTCGCCAACCTCGACCCCAGCAAGGGCTACAAGGGAATCACTGCTTTCATTGTCGAGAAGGGCACCAAGGGATTCTCTATCGCCAAGAAGGAGAAGAAGCTCGGTATTCGCGCCTCAAGCACATGCGTCATCAACTTCGACGACGTTGAGATCCCCAAGGAAAACCTCCTCGGTGAACGTGGCCACGGTTACAAGTACGCCATTGCCCTTCTCAACGAGGGCCGAATTGGTATCGCTGCTCAGATGACTGGTCTTGCGCTCGGTGCTTTCGAAAACGCTGCTCGTTACGTCTGGAACGACCGCAAGCAATTCGGCTCCCTTGTTGGTGAGTTCCAGGGTATGCAGCACCAGCTTGCCCAGGCCTACACTGAGATCACCGCCGCTCGCGCTCTCGTTTACACTGCTGCTCGCAAGAAGGAGGCTGGCGAGGACTTTGTGAAGGATGCCGCTATGGCTAAGCTCTATGCTTCTCAGGTTGCTGGGCGTGTCAGTGGCTCCGCTATTGAGTGGATGGGTGGTATGGGCTTTGTCCGTGAGGGTCTTGCTGAGAAGTACTTCCGTGACAGCAAGATCGGTGCCATTTATGAGGGTACAAGCAACATCCAGTAAGTTTCAGCACGATAAATACATTATGAAAGTGATGCTAACATATCTATAGACTCAACACTATTGCCAAGCTCTTGCAGAAGCAGTACACAGCATAGAAGAATAGAGAAAATAGAAAAGGTGGACATTCAAAGGGAACAAACAAAATATAAGTTAAAAAAAAGTCTAAAAGATATCAATGCCCCCTTGACGTCCATGAATGCAACTGTGACATAGTGGCAATGAACATGAAGTAATCAGACGAGATCGTTAAAGAGTGCATAGTCAATCACCACTGCATAGGAAGAAACATCATGAAAATCATTGCCTGTGTCTCATTTTGATATCGCTCCCCTCGCTTCTATTAATCGACATGCATTCAAATGCTGCTGTATACGATACTCATCTACTGCTAGAGACGCTTGCTTCGCCATCCCAATATGGCTGTGATCATACCATCATGCGTTTTACTCGCCCACCACCAATATCCTGAAACCCAACCGCTATAAACAAGCGAACATGAGAAAGAGGCCGTCTTATCCAGACGCCCATCCTGGATTCGCTGTACCGACATCACCTGCCCGCGGTGTACGGCCATCTAGATATTTAACTATCGCCCCTGGGTATCCGATAGACAAGACAATAACCCCACCGCGGCTCCATCATCTCAATAAAACAGTGCAAAATCGTCAATCTTGAATGTTCAGTCGCTTAATCAAAATCAGCTGTGTACGAGAAGCCTCTGAATTCTTCTTGCATGGCTTGTGACAAAACTGATGATTGTTAGTGGCAGATCAGTAAAATTGGAAGCTGTAAACTTACCAGACTGGACGGGTGTCAAAACGGGGGTAACACTAGTGAACTCCGAGTCGAAGTTGCTAGTATCAGTTGGATTCTTGATTTGAGGCAGGAAAGGAGGCTGCACTCTCTTGTGGTAGATGTCATCCCAGTTGATGTTGCGGAAGAACGGCTGGCTCATCACCTCCTGGGCATCAGTTGGGCCACTTCCGAGTCGCTGGTCTGGCTCACGAGTGAGCAGTTTCTGGAGAATAGAGACTGAGTCTCGGGGCATGTGAATAGGGTAGAGAGGCTCATCGGCAAGAATGGCATCGTAGATTTCGTCCTCATCCTCTCCACGGAAAGGAGACTGCTGGAGAAGCATCTGGTAAATCAAGACACCAAATGCCCACCAATCAACAGCACGGCCGTACTTCTTGTCGAGGAGGATCTAAGAAATATTAGCACAAAGAACAAGAGTACCTAGACAATGGGAGTATACCTCTGGAGCCATGAACTCGGGGGTACCACAGAAAGTGCTTGTTGTCGAACCATACCACATATCCTCCTTGCAAAGACCATAATCACCAATCTTGACGTGACCATCAAGAGACAGGAGAATGTTGTCGAGCTTCAGATCACGGTAGATGACACCATTCTCATGGAAATACTTAAGCGCTAAGCAAACCTCTGCAGCATAAAATTGGGCACGCTTGGTACCGAATTGGCCTCTCTGAATGTGCAACATGAGATCACCACCACTAACGTACTCCATCACGAAGTACACACGGGTCTCGGTCTGGAAGCATGCATGCAGGTTGGTCAAGAATGGGTGTCTACCCCGGTTGGCAACCAGGAATACGCGCTTCTCGGAGCGGATGCTCTCAACTTCATCGTTCTCAATAATGAACTCCTTCTTGAGCACCTTGATAGCATAGAGCTTGCGAGATCGCTTTGTTTCAGCAAGCATGACCTTACCGAAGTTACCCTTGCCCAGCACAGCAAGGAAGTTGAAGTGGTCAAGTCCTATCCGTTGACCAGTTCCAGGGTCGGTAGCCAAAGGCAGTGGCGCCTTGCCACCAGGTGCAGACTGCTGCTTAGGAGACATTGCTTCCGGTTGTTGGGGCTTGTGTGCCGGCACTGGTGGCTGCTGATAAGCAGCTTGTTGCTGCTGAGGCTGGTGTTGTGGCACCGGAGGCAGCGGTTGCTGGGGAGGAGGCTGTTGCGCAGCTGGCTGCTGTTGCACTGGTCGCTGAGCCTGAGCAGGTGGTTGTCCTCCGTAGCTGGGGTTGACATTCGCGTAATCGGCCGGGTTGTACTTACGTTGCTGACCCGTGCCGTATTGGCTCCCTTGAGCGTAGGGATCCTCTTGTTGCTGGTCATACCCTCCACTGTAGCGTCCATAATCAGACTGTTGTCGTTGAGCCCCTCCAGGTCCTCCAGACATAGCCACAGAGGCTGCCGCTGTCGCTGTTGAGCTAGACGACGTTCGATCGGGGTGGCCAGGTCTTGGTGTTGTCTGGTTCGAGTACATAATCTTAGCAGCCTCAGTTGCATCGGGCGAGGCAGGTCCTGACTGATAGGGAGGCGCGGACGAGCTGGAGTAGGGTGGTGCAGGAGAATGGGTGCTGGTCGAGCTCGATTTTCCTGGTCGGAGAGTTATTTCTGAGAGTGAGGAGACCTTTGCCTGTCTCTGTTTCTGGGATCTTATTCCGTCCAATATCTGATTGGCCACAGCCATGGACATACCACAGAAGTCAGGAACAAGGTGCACACACTGGGCGTGAGCAGTGAGACCACACTCTACAAACAAAGGATTAGTTTCACAGGACAGCAAATGGGATTAAAGAAAACATACCTGAGCACTTTCTGCAGTTCTTCTTGCCAAAAGGCAGAATGTAACCGCAGTGGCAGCACCAGTTTGCTGTCATGTTGGAATAAGGGTTGAACCTGTGCGGGATACGATGGTTGATCTTCTCCTCGTCGGGATCAGTCTCAGCGTTACTCTTGCTGATACACTTCGTAACCACACTAGAATAACACTTCGTATGACAGGTGTACTTGCAATCCTCACACTGCATGCCTGCAGAGTACTTGAGGAAATCTCCGCAAAGCGCACAGCGCATAATGTTGTAGAACTGGTGCTGTACGAACTTGTGGCCATACATTTCGTGAACTTCCTCCTTGCGTTGACGAACAGCACCCTTTCGGCCAAGACCGAGGTCAACAGGGCGACTGTTAGCGTTAGTCTTGTTAAATGCCAACTGGAGCTGAATCTGCCCAGTAGGCTCGAGGTTAAACCATTCTTCAATGGGTCCGGTTTGCACCTGAGGCTGAGGACCAGCAGTTCCGAAGGGGCCAGTCTCTGTTCCTTGCTGCTCACCACCCGCCGGAGAGCCTGGTCCAAAGGAGCCTGAAGATGGGCTCATAGGGAACTGTGAAGGAGCCGCGCCGGTGTTGCCCATTCTATCAGCCGAAACCCATCCTGAACTGTTCATTTCAGCCTCGATCCTCTTGCGACGCATTTCCTCGACAATATCAGAGATTCGAACCCAGAGCATAGCAATGGGCATGGCGTGTTCACCGGGTTTGTCGTAAACGGTCAGCTCAATTTCGTTGGCCTTGTCGACTTCGATGGTGTGGAATTCGGCTTCCCAGCGATCGTTCCTGGATACCTTTGTGCGAGCCATCACGGTATCTTCAACTTTGACGGCAATAAAGGTCTCGGGGCCTCGTGTGAATCTACCCGTTGCGAGATGGTCCACATCCTTTATGGCCAACATTCGAATCGACAGTTGTCCACTTAGGGGCTTCCTCAGGTTAGGAGCGTTGATTGAATCATCTGGTTTTTGTCAACATGATATCGCAGTAGATGTTACAATGTGAACTCACCGTCTTGAGCATCCGCTACGTCCGCATCAATGTGCAGTTCTTCGTATCTCTTGAGTGCCTGTTTCAACAGTACAATCTTCTGTCTGCTTTCGGTTTTTCGGGCAGCCGCATCAGCCTTACTTTTTCGGTCGCCCTCCATCCCGTAAAGCTGGACCATCTTCTCAATACCCTTCAGATATTGCTCTTCGACATTGAGCTTGAACTGAATCTGCGATAACATGAGCTGGATGCGGGGTCCCAGATGCGGCGTATCATATTTGATCAAGTCTGTGTTTATTCATGTTAGCACAGTAAAGAAAATGCGGAAAGTTTCTGAGAAGTTTCTATGGAGATAGCATAGCAACGACGCACCTAACTTGGTGAAATTGGGACGTGGCTTCGGAATACCCGAGCCACCGGGACCTGGAGCATAAGGGTGGCGGGGAGGCATGAGGTCAGAACCAGCACCAGACTGGCCATATTGTCCTGAGCCTGAACCATAAGATCCTCTATCTTCTCGGGAGTCCTTGGGAGGTGGTGCAGGAGGACCACCAGCATCGTCAGCAGACCCTCCGAGAGACATATCTCCAACGCCTTGGTTCACACGTCGCATTTGGATGTCGCGCAACTTTTCCTCGAAGAACTGCATATTGCGGCGACCATCGCGCATTTGTGAGTCAAGACGAGATCTAACGGCTTCATTGTTAGTCTGTGCTCTCATGGCATTGGCGGCGTTGATCAGAGCCCTCTCGCGCTCGATCTTCTTGTGGATGCTGTGGATCGCATCATCGTCATTCATGTTGAGGGCGGTCGCGCGATACGTTCGCGCGGGACGGCAAGAGGTTGGGTGAGGTGATGGCTGAGAATACAGCCGATATGAGTTGGTGAGGACAACGCCTCAATAATGAGCGGGTGGCCGTGGGCGAGTAGGTGGTAAAATAGACAACAAGACAGGTGACGTCTTGTGTCGTTATCGTTTGATAGGTAGATCTAGATCGTTACACTGAGAACCAAAGCAAGCGCAGCAAACAGAAGCACACGGAACAAGGAAGCAAGAAAGTCCTAGTTGCGTATGTGTAATTATGCGTCTGCGTAATGGTTTATGGCTGGCGGAGGTTTTCGCCGTCGAGCTTCGCTTCAGGTGGATGAGGCCGAAGCTTGCGAGTGGGGGAGAGGGGAGGTTGAGGGAAAGAGGGTTTGGGTTATTAAGCCCAACCGTTGCCAAGTGCAGATGGCGGTGGTAGCAGCAGGTGGTAGGTAGTAGGTGGCAGTTGGAAGTGTATAAGGGTAGGTAGAGGTAAAGGTGAGAAATGTCGTCAGTGATCCAATAAGTTCCTAGAGTTGGTTGGTACCTTAGGGAATCGAATCGACGGTCGGGGGAGGAGGGGGTAAAATTGGCGGGGTTTTTATCGGGCGTTTTCCATGAATTCAATGCGCGAGCAAGCACAGCATAGTAACACTGACTGAGCTAGGTTAGGTAGATTAGCGGTAGGCTAAAGAACAAGGAAATTGGTAGAACTAGAGGATAATTCCTTTACAGACTATCTCCCTGAGCAAGGGGACACAAAGAGGGGACTGGTTCAAAAAGATTTTGACAAACAAAAAAGAGAGGGTCAAAGACAAAGCACAGCCCAATACTAATTAATGAATGCCCAAGGAGTCCAGGCTCGAGGACCAAGACCACCTAAGGAGCTAAGACCACCGCCGCTCTTGCTTTGGTGGGGAGATCCTGGCAGGGTTTTGGCGGGGAGCTCAGCGGCGTACGTACCTAGGTGTAGCTCTCCGGTTAAGTTGAGTTTATGGTGTGTGACGATGTGCATTGTCTGTGGCAGAATCACACATTATACCCTTGTTTGTTTGTTCTGTTCCATACGGAAAGATAGGATAGATTTAGAAGATTGATCCTTTTATGAAAAAGCAACCTCGGTAGGACTAGAATGATGATATGATAACGTGGACAAAGAGGCTGAGCTTCACTAAGACAAACCATCAAACCATACGGTAGACTCAACAAAAGTCTCTACAGTGGAATGTTCTTTGGCACTTATGTATAAACCACTCACAAGCATATGTCCTACTTGAATTGCGTTTCAGGACCCATCACCAGCTAGTTTCGCATGAATATGAAAACTTGGTTTAATGCTTGTGAAACCATTCTCTGAAACGACAAACTCATGAGTCTTTCTTATCATGCATAAATAATACCACAAAGTTTCGAGCCCCTCAATGTCAATCAGGAAATAACAAACTCTAATATGTGTATCTCTTTATTCCCACCGTGTAGCTGCAGTTACATCGGATAAAGTATCTGGTGTAAGTTACCTTGACTTTCAGAGTCCTAGAAGTCCTACAGCCCCACCATCAACACCTCCGATTAAAACCGCATATTGCAAAGCGGTCAATATCTGTAACGTCAAGACCCTTAACAATTAGTTGCCGTTAATCTCAATGATTGGCAAATCAGATTTATGATGTGCGCTTTTCATCATCCAAGTTCAAATTAATGGTCAGGGTTACCCTTGAGGGTGTCACGACAAGGGTCTTGGGGCCGTTAAAAACTGAAGTGTCATGATGAATTGACATCAAGTAGAGTAAGTCCCATTTTATGACGATGTATCTACAATTGAACAAAGGCCTTCGAATTCTATGCATATACATGAATATGATCTGTTAAAAATATTGACTTTATTGACCTCGAAACGTTTAGTGCATGCTTCTTCGGTATTTGCCTTTCTGGCTACCAGCCCTACTGGTCATGCAAAACACCTACATCCGATTGGCTCGTCAACTACGTGAAGTATCGTGATTTAACATCACCCAAAGAAACGATATAACGGAAAAGCCGTTCAACGTCCTGTTTCCAAGCAAATGTACACTTTTATTATAATAATATACACTGGTAAGCTTTACATCTATTTTACATTTTGTCATGATCTTCGAATCATAAGCAGAGCCACACTTCCTGTGAACATAGCTCCAGCTAATGCGCCCTCCAACACCAATAATGAAGCGTCTCGCATGCGAAGATCTATCTGTCGCTCGCTATAAATATCTCGTGTTTTGGCTTTCCACCATTCGGGATCCAGGAGAACACCCTGCCATGTCCTCGTAGGGAAAATATCTGGGTGAGGCGTTCCAGCCACCGATTCAAAGGTGGGAGCAGGCTCTTCCCTGGCTTTAGTTTCTTCCACCATTAGGGTCTCACCGGGCAACATATCCTCTGACGCCACGGCTTCAGCAACTGTCTCAGCCTCCTGGGTTCCTTCGACCGTGGATGAGGTCTTCTGGTTCTCGATGGCAAGCTTTACCTGTTCAAGCTCACCACGGACCTCCTCGAGAACAGCTTTTTCTTCAGCTACAACACCCCTCACAAGCCTTCTCCTCTTCCACGGCTCTGCCACGAACTGCAGTATCACAAAAAGGACAAAATTCATGCCCATCAAGCCCCATGTACCCCAAGTACTTGCCCTTCGGATCCGATCGCTCCAAATCTGTTCCTCATGATATCGTTTCAGGATACCTGCGTTGAGTTGCTGGCTAAGACGTTGCTCTTCCATCTCAGCTTCTGTCAGAGCTTCCTGTGACGCTGCGACCTTGCCCTCCAAGGTGTGGTCCGCTCGGTATAGCTCGGTAAAGCGCTCGAGATCGATAGGAGACCAGCTATCTTTTCGCGCCAGCAGAGTTGTAACCTCACGCTGTGTTGTCGCACGACTAGCGTTCGATGTCTTGTATTCCTGACGAGCCTCGCGGACCCGCTCATGAGCTGCCGCGAGATCCGCTTCCAATTTGGCGTTCTGATGCTTTATAGCCTCGATGCCTGTGTAACCGGTAATATCGTTAAGGGTCTGCGAAGCATTCATTGCTCGGGATTGTAGTGTATCCATAGCATGGCTGAATCTCTCCTTCAATTCGTTCATACGGTTCAGGGTAATGTGTCGCAGGTTTTGAAGACCTGATGATGCTTGCGCTTGAGTAGTATCATCGCTAGACTTTGTGGTTTCAGTCTCGACCTTGGGAAGCTCGGGTTTCGTATCTTGAGGAGTGGCACTTTCGGAACTTGCATTGGTGGACTTGATATCTTCCAACTTTGGTATATCGGCAGGTGGTTGAAGCTCTTTTAAGGGATTTGGCCGAGGTTTGAGGATTGACTCAAGTTCATCCTCGACATCTTTATTTGTCCTCGAGCTCTTCTCGGAATCTCTCGATGGTCGGTCTGTCGAGTAGAGTCTTGCTTGAGGGCCAATGGCTTGAAAACTGCATCGCATACATATTGTTGAGCTTTGCACTATCGACGGTCCCCAGCAAGACCGGCCGGGCCTCGTGGACCGATCAAGCCCAAATCGCGCATGGCTCCAGACAAGCCGAACCGCAGGACGAGAAAACGGCTGCATTGCGATCAAAGGAAGCGTATCTCGCAACAGCGACGCCGTGGGTGGACGAATTGACTTGAGCTCGGCTATAATTGTTGAGATGATGGGATGAACGCATGGGCCGAGCCGATAAAGCTACAGCCGGCTCCGTCGCCGGGGCTTTTCTGCCGTCGGAGTAAGGCCGAATAGAGTCACCGCCTTTAACACCTTGGCCAGGGACCTTGCAGAGGGCGCTATTGAGCTTGAGTCAGGGTCTTTGGAAGCTATTTTTCAGTGCTATCACAGGGAGAAGAGGTGTGGAGGGGCACTAATGCGGTTCCTGAGGGTCATGGCAATGACGACAATCAAATCAAGCCAAAACTTTGGCCAAGGCGGAAGAACTGATAACGAAATATGCGGTGTTTTTTGTTATGTACAGTACATGATTCATATTGCTACTCATTTTACTAGTAAGGATCCTTCAATATCAACCTCCAATCAGCTTAGCTAGCTTATAGCAGGTGTCTTTAATTTCCTGTCGATCTTTGTTTTCGCGATTATTTGTTGTCTCTCATGAAAACTTGTGCCCCTCCCCCGCCATTTTCTTGCTCTGTCATATCTTCTCAACAGTAACATCGTCACTAAGACTACAGCTCTAAAGACGTCCATCCCACTCACTCTTTTCATAAAATTTGAACATACTTTACTAAGGATCTAACTGGATCATAAAAATACGCAATAATACACTGCAGACCGTCATCATGGCTTCTTCCGATACCCCAGCTCTCAAGAACAACCCCAAGTTCATCTTCTTTACCGACTTTGACGGAACAGTCACCACCGCCGACTCTAATGACTACATGACCGATAACCTTGGCTTCGGTGTTGAGCGCCGCCGCCAGCTTAACAAGGACGTTCTTTATGGAAAGATGCATTTCCGCGACAGCTTCGTTGAGATGCTTGACAGCGTCAAGACCCCTTTCGACGAGTGTATTCAGATCCTCCTAAAGAACATCAAGCTCGACCCTGGCTTCAAGGAGTTCTATGATTGGGCCCAGCTGAACAATGTTCCCATTGTGATCCTCAGTGGTGGTATGACGCCTATCATTCGAGCTCTGCTGGACACTCTTCTGGGTCCTGGCTGGGATATTCAGATTGTCAGCAACAATGTCAAGGCACGAGAGGGTAAGACTCTCAACGATGAGGGCGGCTGGCAAATCGAGTTCCATGATGACAGGTGAGCCCGCACTGATCTCTGAAAGCATGAGTAAGTACTGACCTTTGCAGTATTCATGGTCATGACAAGTCTATCGAGATCCGAAAGTATTCTTCTCTTCCCAACCGACCTACCATGTTCTACGCTGGTGACGGTGTCTCTGATCTCTCTGCCGCCAAGGAGACCGACTTGTTATTTGCCAAAGCTGATAAGGGTGAGTATAATATGACGGTGCAGCATTACTCAACAGTTGCTAATTCCTTACAGACCTCGTCACCTGGTGTGAGAACGAGAACGTTCCCTTCGTCACATTCCGTGACTGGTCTAGCATCACTCAGACTGTCAAGGACATTGCGGCTGGTACCGTCTCTGTCAAAGATGCTGCCCGCGGCCGTATCTAATCTGATATGAATTGTGATATGAAAAGTTGAAAATAGAACTGGTATCTATGGCTACTACAAATATAAAGGATAGATTAGGGGCGAGCCATCTACGGAGATCGCATAAATTCATGATAGATTTTTGGATAGACATGGCTAATCTAGATCGAGTCTTTTGCCTAATTTCATTTCAATTTGGCACTTACTAAAACATGCTGTTCCTCAATCTGTTCGTTCTGTGCTATCCTTGCCTTCCTCCTGGTATCCTTCTTTTACTCTGTCCTTTTCTCCTCAGCAGGGAGAAAGTACCAGCACAACAGCATGATAACAAACAGAAAAATAACGATTGGGTGTAGGACAAATGTACCAAATGCCTGAGCAAAAAGCCCCGTGACGAAAGGCGCAATAGCTCCACCGGCGCTGTCGCAAGCATTAATCGTGCCAATACCAGTCAAAGCCTCCCGTCGACTCATGCCTCGCAAGAACACAGCTGAAGCACATGGGTAGATAGGTCCAAGGAGAAGACCAACAACAGAAACGGCGATGGTATTGCCCACAGTGTTAGGCACGAGCCAGACAAGAAGTTGAAAAGCCAGTGCTCCTATGGTGAGGCCGTACACAAGCGTCTTCTCACCAATTTGCTGCGCAGGAGCAGACAGGAGGAATCTACCTATAGTGATGCCAGCCCAGAAGCCTGCTGTTGCATAACCAACTGAAGAAGGGTCACCATCCCGATCATTAATGAGGAACGAAATGACCCAGCCTGAGATGGAAGCCTCAGCTCCTTGGTAGGCAAAGATGAAGAGTGAGCCAAGGAATACGATGCGCAAGTTCATAGCAAGGAATATACTATTCGACATTGAGTCTCCCACTTGAGCTGTCTCTCTTTGGTGTGCTGTGGGACTCAACTCCTCCTCGTATCTCCAGAACGACCACATTCCCAATGCAACAGTCAAAGCTCCAAGTACACAGGTGATAATATAGTATTTGTTCCACACTATATTAGCAGCCGTGACAAGCGCAGTTGCAATGAGAGGACCAAAAGTGGCCCCTATTCCATAAGTCCCATGCTGTACACCTAGCATAAACGTTCCGTTCTGAAGGCCACCACAGAATAGGTTGCCAATAGCGACATTGATCGATATGCTAAAGCCGATAAAGAAGAATGATAAAACAACGACGACGAAAGGGGCTCCGCAAATAATGGGTATGTAGGCCAAAGTGACAAGAGCCTGTCCTAGACCCAGGAGCCTGGCTCGACCCAGTTTTGCTCGAAGAATGTCGATGAATACGGCTGCAGCAATGAAGCCAATGGCTTTACCGACGAAGATGAGAAACAGTGGCATAGCCAATGTCATAGTATCTAGACTTTGTCAGCCACTGCTATTGCAGAGAGTCAATGGGCATACTTCTCCATATAGGGGATCAAAGCACCAGTAGCTCCATCGCTAAGCGCATTATTCATTTGAGAAAGACAGGTCGAGAGGAGTCTGAAGCGATTCATACACGGGTCCCAGATAGTTGGTGCAACTTCGATAGTCTCAGCATTTAGATTCGGACTATTCAGCTGGCTCATTTCCAAGTCATTGCCTCGATTGGTATATACGGTATTTGCTTCTTGATCATCTCGAACTGGTAGAATATCCAAGTCAAAGGATTCTCTCTGGTCTGAACCGATATGCACTCTCGAGGCTGTCTTGGGCGGGACTGTCAATGGACGAGATATCTCTCCGTTGAGGAGCTTTGCAGGAATAGGTTGGACCACTCCTAGTCCAGAAAGTATTGAGTTATCCATGATGAACGAGAACTAAGTCAGTAAGGACTCGATGTTAATGGATGTTCAGGAGTACGTTGGTATTGATTCACGAGGAATCTTGATGGGAAACTATGAATTTGAGACTGTCCATGATTTCCAAGATAAGCATTGATAGATATTGATCCTATAACAAATGATCATGAATCTGTACAAGCTCAACTTGAGTCACCCGGTCACTCAGATCTTGACGTCCCCACGGGACATCCTGGAGAGTGGAATGCCTTATCTGGTAGTCTCTGGAACCATGACAATGCCAAGAGCATTCAAGAGGGTAATCAAGCCGAGCCCACTTTGACAAATCCATACGATGTGATATAAAGCACAGACTCATGGTGTATTGTGCCGAATATTTTAGCCAGAGTGGGATAGGAAGTCTGTAGTACAGATGTCCTTGTACATTTTATTATTTACATCAAAATAACGACCCGAACACTGCGTTTAGACAATTGGTTATGTATGGGAATTCCGTTTCTAGGTGCTGACAAGATGTGCATCATATTTAACCGTTATGTTAACTATCACACTCAACTTCATGATAATGGAGTTGAGTGTGATACCCCATTGGTCAATGACCCCAGCAACTCACCACCGATTCAGCCGTCCTAGCGACTGGTAACCAAGCAATATGTTACTTGAAATAACAATACGAAGTGATCGAGAGAATGATTGATAGCCCAATATGGCAATTTTACGAGATAATGTTGCGAGCAAGATTGGATGTCCTCAATCGAGCAAGTCCGCTACCACTTTAAAGTCATAATGGATAGAGTAATACTTGGAGTTATCCTATCTATCAAGGTATATCGTTCTATCGGAATCTGCCCCTCCAAGCGACCTCCATGTTTCTTCAGTCTAGAAAACTCCAAGACTAACTTTTGTGAAATAGGAACTAATTAACACAAAATTTAACGATGGGACGCCCGAAGCGAAATGTTTTTGCAGCCGCAGAGGCTGCTCTCACACCTCCTGACAACCTCGAGCCCAACCAGTCTCTCGTTCGTGTCGTCAAACCTGAAGGAAACAACTTATACACTTGCGAGCTTCCAAACGGGAAGACCCTCAAGTTAGAACTGGCCCAGCGATTTCGAAACACCATCTGGATCAAGCGCGGTGGATTCGTTTTGGCTGAGCGATACGAAGATGGTAAGGAGGATACACGAGCAGAGGGAGAAATTGTCAATGTCGTCCGTGATGAGAAGGCCTGGCGCAAGCAGCCATATTGGTGAGTTTGTAGTATCTTTTCGTCTGAAATGAACTAGGCTAATCAACTCTATCTTAGGCCCAAAGAATTTGTCAAGAACACATACGACATGAGCGACTCCGAGGACGAATCCAATGTTGGAAAAATGCCACCAAGTGACTCCGAGGATGAGTGAAAAATGCACTTTTAGATCCAGATCTATTTGTTTTTATCATCAATTTTCTTGGTCTGTGCTGCGGTGGCAGGAACTGCACGTCTGGCTGTTCCCATATACACCAACACAACTGTCGCCAGCATTGTGTTGATAGCGATAGTTGAGCTGAGATCGGTACTTGGGTAAACGTTCCATGCCCACTCCTGCGCGACCCAGATGATTGTCACGATGACAGGGTCCTCAGTTGCTCGCCAGAGGAGATAGGGTGTTGCCCATGCCAGATAGGCATAGAATTGGTAGTGCAACGATCGCGCGAACAGCAGACCGACAAGGTTAGCGGTGAGCATCGTCGTCATGACATATTCAGGGGTGACAGAGTGGGAGATTTGTAGCTGCTCCTGCAGGGTGAATGGGGACTTCAGTCGCAAAAAGGATGGGATCAGGTCATTGAGCCGACGTCCAGCTGGTTTAATCCACCTCTTGTAGACGAAGATCAAGAGCACGAGAGCGTGGCAAGCCAGAAGAGATAGAGCAAAATACTTGCTAAGGAAGACTTCCTCGCCCAACATGCGCCAATTAACCGTCCACTTGAACTGAAATTGCCGTGACAACTCGAAAGCACGAGCCGCATACCCACGAGGGTTCTTTGAGATAAACGGAAGTCCAATAGCGAACTGAATTTGTGCCATGAGCCATGCGAGACGAAGACTGGGCCAAAAGCCTCTACCCAGGAAGAGTATAACGCCGATAGCAGGCAGAACCAATAGTAGCGACATCTTGATTCCAAGACCCCAAGAATATACCAGACTTCCGACGGTCCAATTGCGACGTTGAAATAGGAAGATAGTGAGCCATAGAAAGAACACGGCGAAACAGTCGTTGAAGCATCGCAGGACGAAGAGGCTGTGTAGTCGTTTTGAAGCGATCAGGAAAATGAACATGTACGGAGGGACCTGAGATTGTTAGAAGATTTTATAAATTGGTCCAGGTGTTACTTACCTTGGCCTTCCAGTAGCAACACATCACCACTGTCAAAGTAGCCATGTACAAAACAGCAAATATTTTCTGCGCCAGAAGAATGTTCGTGCCCTTGTCCGTGATGTAGTAAAGCCCGGTGTAAATGTAGACATGCGCCGCGGGATACACTAAAGGTCCGGTATCGCCCTCGATCTTAGTATAGTCTCTCTCCCCCGAAACAAACTGGGAAACCTGCTGCATGTACGCAATCCAGTCAATCTCGGTATCTATTTACACAATATTAGCTTCATCTTTGGGGCTTCGGAGAATCAAGCGCCACGCACATGGGACCTTCCAGATGATCAAGCCACAACCGAGCGCGTCGACCAGCCAGAGCGCGACGGGGATGAGCCAGGAGAGCGCATGGCGGCCATTGAGGACATTTTTTAGGAAGCGAGTGCCCTGCGTAAGGATGTCAGACGCAGGTTCTGGCATTTTCCGATTAGAGGATGCGCTGACTTGTGGAAAGAGGAAAGAAAAGCTTCATGGAGTTAAAACAAGGGTTCAGGAGCTTGGAGAGCTACGTGTGGGAAATGCGGGGCCCCGCGATATGCATATTCTCACATTCTTTACCTTATTATCAACAACTTTTCTATTAAGTTTGAGAACAACAATTAATTGTAAGAATAAAATTTGTTCGTTACTTGTCGTTCTTGCAATATCCGATCAATTTACAGCTTAGACTTGGCAGCTTTGCCAACCTTGTCCACAATCTCGACAACACCCTCAGCACAACCATATGAACCCTGATATCCCCAGCCAGAATGGCCGTAATTGTGCACAATCCATGTTTCATCATCCAACTTCTCCTCCTCAAGTCGAAGACCATCTCTTCTCCAAGGACGCAGTCCAACAGCGTGTCTAATTACACTCAGTCCCTTGACACCCTTGCCGCCTGCGATCTCAGGGCGTGTCTCAACAATACGTTGCATGATGCGCTGTGCGATATTGGGGTCTGGTTGAGACTCCCAGTTGCCAACATCGTAAGTTCCACCCAAGATTGTACCGCCGCCAGCTGCTCGTTGCATCAAATACATAACATCAGCACCGCCATCTTCGACTCCAGATGTGATAAGCATAGGTGTACTCTCGTTGCGCACCACCACAATTTGTCCACGTGCGGGTGCCATAGTCTCATCCTTGACACCGCCGAGCTTGAGAGAGCCTAATCCTGTAGCATTGACGATAATGTTGGGCACATTTCCGGTGTGGCTCAATTTCTTAGCCTCCCTGATATCAGTCAAGACGCCTCGTTTGAAGACAACGCCGTTCTTAAGACATCGACCGACTAGCCAGGGGAGGTAAATAGCGGTGTTGATGCAGACAGATGTGAACTCGCAGCCTGAGTCGTAACCGGGAGTGACTTCATCAGGGTTCTGTTCTCGGAAGTCCTCAAAGATCTCCTTGTACCATGGCTCTTCCATGAAGAGAGCATCAGGGAATGTCTGGTTCTTTGCTGCCTCTGCATCCGTCTTTCGTCTCTGTATATGGCACTCTATGGGGTGTCAGCCAGGTCCTCACTCAATGGCAGAGAAATAGTGACGCACTTTGGAAGTGAATACCCGCCTCAGGAACTTGTTCGCAAAGCTTCTTAAACTCTATCCATGTTCGACGTTCCCATCTGCTGCTTTCTCGGGTAGCCATACTGTACATTGTGAGTACAGTGAATACTCCATGATGAGCCAGATAACATACGGGCAGACGTTGGCACCAGCAAATGGCGAGGCATATTCAATATCATAGTCACCAGGCATATGCTTGCCCACAACCGTAATTTTGTTGTCCTTGTTCTTGGAAAGAAGATAGGCTGAAGTCAAGCCAGAAACACCAGCGCTTTCATAGCATTAGCTTCCCATTCGAAATAGCTTGGGATAGAAGACTCACCCAACGACGACGATTGTGTTCGCCATTTTGATATGTCACTTTTGGTAATTGGTTGATTTATATGAATCTTCTCTTGGTAAAAAGTGCTAGAATGAGCTGAGGACTAGACTATACTATGAGATAGAGGTTGTCACACCAACTTATACGCGCCCTCTCATCGGTTCCCAGTTGAAGCCCCGATCTCTGAACCGCTGAATTGACTATCGTGATTGGTTCATTAACGCGGGGCCGCCGAAACCGGGACCGGCTCTATCATAACAGTAAGAAGCCCAAAGAAGCAAAGTCAAGATAAGCCTATCAAAACGAGCTCAGTACAAGTTTATTGACCAATCGAATTATTTTGGAAGCTGTTGCCGACTTGTCAATGTTTCTTGGGCGTAAATGACACTCGCCGGATGGTCATCTGTACATGACGGCCTTCCACCTCCGTTACGGCCCAGACTGGAAATAGAAGGCCGTGAGAGAACTTGATTAACTAGGCTGTCGTATTTGAACCATTTCTAGCCGAAACCATAGAGTTGTGTTGTCGATCAGCATAGACTCATGAGTTCAAACGCTTATTGAGAATGCTCTATAACTGATATATCATAGACAGATACCAATGCCAGTTCTAACTATGCTAATAATATACAGCTGCATTTTGTCTCTTAACAGTATACACAGGCCAAGGCTGTTGCTATGACCCTCCCTGATAGTTTTCACCAGTGGAACATATAAGGTTACAAGATTTGGACAATTCATGCAGCATGCTTAGCCAGCATTTTTTGAAGAGCCTGAGGGTTAGCACCGACCAGTTCATCAACCTTGCTGCCGTTCTTGAAGACGAAGAAGGTGGGCATAGCGCGGACGCCAAGCTCAGCGGTCAATTCAGGAAGCTCATCGACGTCGAACTTGACAAATTGTATGTTATCTGAGAGGCTTTTCTCTTCAGAGAGCCTAAAAGCTTAATGTTAGCTATGCGTTTCGATTTAAAGTGCGGCTTTTGCGTCACTTACTTGGCGAGGATGGGAGAGATGGCCTTGCAGGGACCGCACCATGTAGCGAAGCAGTCAATGAGAACAGCCTTGTCTGTTGTGGAAACAAGGTCCTTAAATTCCTTAGTTCTAGCAGGTCAAGTTAGTAAAACAATATCAGCTGTTCCTTTCTGCTCTCATACTCACGTCTTGATATCCTGCACAGCGAATCGTGCAACTGTGCTATGGAATGGCCGGCCAGCGAAGGTAAAAGCGCTAGATCGAGCGGCCTGGGCGACAGGACGCATGAGGCGGAACGGAGTGGTCATTTTATGAGATTTATAAGACGTGTTGTTTTATATGAGTGTTATAAAACTTGGATTAGTATGAGAGGTCTGGATTTCCAATTGTTAGCTCTGATGGCTCTTCATTGGGTGGAGTATGATGACTTGATTAACTGTCCAATCATATTATGATGACACAAAGTTCATTACTGATCTTGGGCGTTTCATTAAAAGTTTCATAACGATATCTGAGGGTCAGTATTTCGCTTTGACGATATAAAACATAATAAGAAGCCTGTAGTATGTTCTATCTCATAGCATCATAGGTCAATGGTGGATGATAGCATGAAACAAGAGCCTCGTCTCTAGTAGGGTTAATAAAGAGCTATGTCTGTGCTCGCCTCATCTTGGTCAATCTGAGTTGCCAGAGGCACAGTAAACAATCGATCTATATCTACACTACGTAATCCTCAGTAAACCATTTCCTCATGTTAGTTATCGCCCAATAGGTCCGCTCGTTAATACAGTCAGCAAAGACTACAGTATAAGAAGGAAAGCTTACAACAAAGCCATTGCAGTTCATGGTATCAAGCCAACTATTTCCGACAATTGACCAAGCCTTGATCTACGGCAGCCTCATCCGACTGTGTCCTTGGGGGTGTGCCACACCCAAATGCATATATGCATGTCATGATAATAATTTCCACTTTCACAGCAACTATGCTAGCTCCCGAGATCTACGAGAATCATATTTTAATTGATTCATTAGTTCTTCAACTGCCGAAACCACGGACGTCTTATTTCATGCACCTAGGGCTGTGGATCAGGTCTAATCTTAAGAATATCACTTAACCTATGGTGAAACAGATGTTCAATCTCAGGATATTGTTCGATCTGGTCAATTAACCTATCAGCTTACAAGCATTTACATCTTCTTGTCCGCCCCATTTCCCATTGATGCTCATTGCGCTATCGCATAGCAAGATCTATTGTTTCATGCAATCAACCACTCTCGCGCCAAGTTCGATCCCAGGCTTCCAGTTTATTTTTCTGGACGCCCGAGTGCAAAAGCAGCAAATCCCAGTTGCTCAAATCAAAGCCTTTTTCCCGCCTCCCATAAACCCCGGCTAATAGAAATCAAAATGGTCCCATCATCTCAGAGACAAGATAAGGAAAAACAATGCCGGTTTCCCAAGGAACGATAGCGCCCAGAGGGCACGAAGAAGGATCGGCCAAGGAGACTAGCTCCCTCACCAATAATTGGTAAATCAATCGCGTCGAGTCTCCCAATACTCTGTAACTGGCGGTCGACGCGGGGTATCAAAAGATGCGGTATATGTAGTCGAGAAAAGAAATCCTAGCAATGAACTTGGAATGCGCCGATGTCATCAAGGTCGTGTCATACATCAAGAGCAAGTCGCTGCCCGGTACCGTCCATGCGATAAGCTGTTATGAGAGTGTTGCATCGTCGTCAGAAGAGTCTCTGCTATTTTTATTGTTTTCCTCTGTTTTTGTGATTTTCCGTTGTTGATAAGAATAGTGATAAGGAAAAGTTGAATGAGTGACTTAGGTTAGTTGAGACAGTAAGGAGATAAAAGGAGTGAAACGTGTCGTCTAGCCGACATTCGTGGGGTTGCGTGAGACTCTTCTTCTGAACGATCAATATTAGCTTAGCTTTCACATGGTTGGTAGGACGTGACTTCGTCGCCTCTCTGAACTCCTCCTGGCATCAACAGATGGCCGAGGAGTGATATCCAGTAGTTTAGCGCTTCCAGCACTGAAATTGCGTACGTGACCCTTGCCCAAATTGACGCTTCTAGCGCTCTGGACATTGGCAAGCTCTTGCGATGGAGATACTGGTGATGTTGGGCTCTCTTCATCCTCAGATTCCATCTCCAAGAGTCCCTCGTGGCTCTTCATGGTAAATCTGTGCACGACTTGGGGCTGAGAACCAACAGCGCCCCATTTCATCTCTCCGTCGTTAGCAAACTCTTCCTCATCGCTGCTGGGACGTCCTTCGCCGGAACGACGGCCCATAAACTCGGGATTCGAGTTTCTTCGGGGAGTGAGCTTCGTTAAATATTCATCCTCCACGATATCCAAATCTTCCTCTGTACTGTTTGCCGGGGAGTCGGTAGGAACATCGTTTTGCTCCCGTTGATTAGCTCTTCGGATGCTATCTCGTATAGCAGCTCGGCGGCCACTGGCATTACCGGAAAGCCAGGAACCTTCAGAGTCAATCGAGGCGAGTGACATTGACATGCCAGCTTCTGGGGATGGTGAAACATAAGCTCGCTCCACTGTCGACGGCGTGCGGCGCATGACCTCGACGGATCGATGGCCGGATGTTGGTGTGTCATAACGCACACCTAAAGACTTCAGCTCTTCCATCTCGCGAATCTTCTGTTCGGTGAGAATGGGCATCGGGGGTTCCGCTTCGGGCGACTGGACGCGTGAAGCTGGCGGGGAGAGAGGTAATTCTGGCAAGTCTTCCCGGAAGCGAGAACGCGTCCTCTTTGGGGCGCCAGTGCTTGGTTTACGGGATAGGTAGTTACCGCTCGAGGAGTTGGGCGAGTCCTCACCCTCGAGCTTAGCGAGGGCGTAAGCCTGTGCCTGTGCTCTTGACTGGGCTGCGGCCGCCTGCATCTCCTCCCTAGAGGTATTAGCGAAGGACGATGGTCCTTCGCGCCGTTGCCGTTTGCTACCAATTCTCAGGAATGCTTTAATAGACGCAAACCCGTTCTTGGTGCCATCAGAATCATGAGAGTTTTGTCTGGGCATGTGAACATCCTCCTCATTGATAGTCTCAGGTGGCGGAGAAACCATCTTATCCCGGTCAGACCGAATCGTCGACCTGGATCGCGACTTAGCCGACCTCAAGAGATCAGAAAATCTTGTCCCGGGAGAACCGCTTCCCATGTCTTCTGACGGCTGGCGCATGGATGAAGTATCCTTTGTGACGACTTCTTCCATGGGCGTTGGCTGCTCAGAAGCGGCGGTGTCTGTGCGATGAAAGGCTTCTTCGACCTTCTTTGAAGACTCGGCTTCCCTTTCATCATCGGCAATATCCATAGGCTCTGGATCTTCAGGCTTAGTTTCAGTGACAACAGCAGAGGCAGGATCAATCCCTAAGCCTACGAGCTCACGGCCCATAACACCTCTCTCAAGGTTCTCTGGCGGAGGTGTGCCTGTATTTCTAGCCTGTATTTGTTCTGCCTGTTGCTTCTCTGCCCTTTGCGTGATTCGTCGCTCCATTCTCTGTCTCTCTTTCTGCTTCTTCAGTTCTCGTCGTCGACTATCTCTTTCCATGAGTTCCCTAAGATCGCGGGCGTCGAGGTCGTCAGCAAGGGAGTCGATGCGCTTGTGAGATCTCATGGTCTCTTCTGGAATTGGCTCCTGCTCGAGGAGCTTCCTCCTTAGAGATCCAGATCTGTGGGGCGTTGGTAGATGGGGAGTAGTCCATCGCGCGTTCGGGGTATAGCGAAGCGTCGGCCGAGGTGCAAGAGCAGCAAGAGCTGAGACTCTATATGATCCAAACTCGGAATCGGAAGAGAGACTGGAGTGTATTGAGCCAGGTACTGGAAGGGAAACATCCGAGTTGCGACCAGCTCGATGTCTTCCAAATCCACCAGTTTTGGATCTCTTTGAATCTTTTTTCATTGGCCTGCCTGAATTCCATTGTTCCGTAGCCGGCCGGTGTGGAACAAAATTACTCATTGCTTTAATCTCGGCCTCTCTGTTACGGTCTTCTTTCCTCCTCTTACTTCTCTGTTTTCTTGTAGGCTGGTGGGTCGGACGAAGCGTGGGTGTGCGGTCCCAGGGTTCAGGGCGTTCTTCAAGGTTACCAGTAGTTCTCGTTCGGCCTGTTCGTTCACGAACTGGCGAGCCAGCGCGGTCTCGGTCGGTACGAATGTCATCCTGGCGTCCTGGGGAGAAACTGTAGGTTCGAGCGGCTCGATGAAGCTTGGGTGGTTCGGTACGTCGTTTCTTCAACCCGAGTTTTGGTCCCTCGTTGTGAGGCAGCGGCGCGCCCTCTGCATCTGAGAGGGCAGCGCCGCTGCGGGAGCGCTTACGGCTACTCCTGCGCCGGAATGGCCAAAGGGCCATGGTTCCTAATTCGTCACCAGACGCTGAAGCTAGTTATGAGCAACCAATATCGTCGCTGATGTACAGTCGAAGTCGTCTAGATTATGTCGGGTATGCGAGGGCATCGTGGAATCGTCAGAACGGTCGAACCAAGCTGGTCATCGGAGAAGCGAGTGTGTGCTGCAGGGTCGTGTCGAACGGCTCGCTGCGCTGGTGGGCTCGAGGGCCGCAACAAAAAAGGACGTAGGATTGAAGACGGCGCGTAGGGAAGATAAGAATTGGAAGACAAGTACGGCTGCAGCAGCGGCGGTCGAAATAAGCGGTGGTTGTGTATGGATAAATGTATGTATGTAAAAGAATGCAAGTACGCGAGCGAGGTCGTGGTTGTAGTTTGGTGCGTGGCGAGACGTGTGTGGTGGTAAGGATATTGAAGAAGCAGCAGGTGCTAGGTAATTAAGGTAAGTAAGTGCAAAGAACGGCAGGTGCTGGGTGTGCGGACTCCGGGGGGCGGGATCATGGGTGATGGAAAGAAAGACCAATTTTTCAGGGCACCGGGGCCCGGCAGGGAAGGAAGGGAAGGAATGGGTCAATGGGGTCAAGCCAATGACTAGGAGGTTGCTTCCCAGTTGCAGCCAACGAGACGCTGCAGGTTGAGTGGAAAAATCGACGTCAGGCTTCGGCGGAAGCAGAGACGCAGACACGGGCAGAGACAGGGCAGGGAAAGGCGGGAGAGGCCCACAATCATTGAATTGTTGCTTTGCTCTTGGTCTGGCTCTGGTCCCTTGCAACATGAGTGCTCACTAACGAGAGTTAATCAGTGTGTGAGCGGTACGTACCTCCTTTTTTTTTTTAGACCTTAGCGCATCAGAAGGACATCAAAAGCCCCCGGTCGACGTGGCAAGGGTCCCGTCACTCTGGAGCCCTTTTCAACGGGGCCTTTTAGAGCAAATGGAAGTGGATCACTGTGAAAAAGGTCTCACGAGGTAGCAGTACGAGAATCACTAGTGGGTGTAAGCACTCAACAAGCGAAGTCCAGTACTGGTACGTGTTGGCGGGGACTTCCAGGGCGTCGAGGGGCACGCTTAGAATGCTGATGGGGTGGCGCTCAACCCGCTGGAGAGGGCCGCTGAGTTGATGCAGCTGGCTTTAGTTAAGTGCTGGAAGTTAGGCGGCGGGGCAGCCTCGTAATAGAACGGATAGAGCAAAAAGCATCCGACAAGACCAGACGGCCAACACCGCAATACTCGGTGAAACTTGTAATGGAGCAAGGAAGCTCGGATAGAGCAAGCGACAGGAGAAGTCGAGAGGTTCGCAAGAATGGTAAGTACAGTATGGATATCAATGGATAAGCAGCAACGGCATCAAGTCCTCTCGATCTGGTGGATAGTTCGGATCAATGAATCGTGTTTACTAAGGCAGCTGCTATATGCAAGTTAAGGTGTTTTAGCAGATGGTGGTCATCGATTGAACAGGAGGGCAGTTGTGAGAGGTCAGACTGACTCGTCTGAACTGAGGGGCAGAAGATCTAAGTACCTTATTAGTGAGGAGCCATATATGGTATTGGTGATTGCTCTGGTTTGTTTGTTTTCATGTGGAAGGACCTAAGCAAACCATCACCAGAGTGAATTGCCCATGGCATGAATATGATGTAAAAGGCGGGGGGACATAGCAGGTGCGATTCATGGCAGGAGGGAGCCAATTTTAGGACTGGATTGTCTGAAGCTTCTTCAGATACCAAAGCAGCTGATGATAACAACTGATTCATGGCAAATTCTTAAGCAATGTCCGAGTTGTGCTCTCTCATTCCTATACATTATGCTCCAAATTCTTTCCATCCTTCCCCCTGTCGGTACTTGTGTTCCAAGTAAAGGCTGGGCGGCCTTGGCAGTCGACTAACACTCAGCAGCCGCTAGATTAACTCTGAACGGAGTAGCAGATTCTATTTTGGCCGTGTTTGAAGGAATTGCATGAAACAAACAGCATGGACGACACCGTCTTTGTGTCACGGGCTCATTATGTTATTCGTATCTACACGTTTACTCTCTCAAAGACTGAAAGATACTGACAAAGGGCCAGAATTCTAATGAACTTCGTGACTTGGCAATAATCATCAGAGCTGATGATGGAGAAGGACGGACCTCCGGATATTCCCTCCGCCAGTAGCCGTCGATGATCGTCGGTATAGCTCCGTGTCTGTCCTCTCCTCGCATTGGCGTTGGCGTTGGCTTGACGTTAGAGCTCGAATCTCATCTTACCTCAGGGCACCTCAACCAGTGCATGAGGTCAAGTTTGTGCCCTTCTGCAATGACCACTTCTTGAGATTGGTTAATCTCAGTAACGAGAGGGTGTGTATAACCACGAGTTGCTGGCTTTGCCGTTCCTCCAACTCTAGAATTCTGTATGCCACGGGGACACTTTCTCGCTGCGCAGCTCCTCTTTCGTCTGTGATCTTCTGCAACGCAACTGTTCGCCACACTTGCAGGTGTCGTTGCAGCCACATATTGGCTTGGTTCAATTTGGAAAATTACCATGGACGAGATCGAGTCAAACGCCTTTTCCGTCTCCATGCGGGAATATCATTCAATAGCAAGCAGCCATCGGCACATGTTGAAATCTCTTGTTCTGTTGCTTATTCTCTTCGGCTTCTTTCTCTTCCCTCGGCCACGGTGAATCGCGATAGCTGGTCTCGTGGCTCACGACACCCGCCACACGATTGAGTGTAGTACTATCGACAGATATTGGGTTGGGCGCTAGTTCGACACAGGACATCGTTTCGCCCTGTCCGAAGATCACGTTCGCCGCCATGCGATCGAGGCTGTCACGCCAAAAATCCCCCCTTGCTATTAGGTGACTACTGCAGCTGTTCGGTAGTGTCTCACAACCGCCCGGCGCATACAGAGAGTCTGGGGAGACTACAATGCTTGCTCCTTCCCTCTTCTGCCCCTTCAGCTTGATCGCTTGACTCCGACAAAGCAATGATACGAGCCTAGTACAGTCCAGTACTATAATTGCGATTTAACTCGCGGTGCACAGCACGTTGCAAAGGCTGGATTGGTAGACGACATCAGGTATCCTGTACCTGAGCTTTTTTGCCAAGCATATCTCATCCGTTTTCCAGGTACCAATACTTTTGTACCTCGCATGAGGACCCACGTAGCTTACGCCTGTCTACGCCGTCCCTGCGTGTTTCTTCGTATTTTCTAAGCAAAGTACGAAGTCACTCTCTTGGACCCCCGACTCTCGATTTCTCGTTACTTCCTAGGCCTTCGTATCCGCCAGCCGACGCTTAGAAAGTGCTGACTGGATCTTAGCACCTTGCTTTGTTTTCAGCCGTTGGATCTTGTAGGGGCTTTTGGAATGTGACGATTGATACGTCCCCTGTCTATCACCGAGAGCTTAATAAAGCTGTAAGGCTATCAAGTCAGGATATCCGTAAAGGCCTGATCTTTCTGGCAGAATGACAGGGCAATAGGTACGGTCGGCTACTGTGTTTTCTTCCTGGCCAGCTTTCTGCTTCTTCCTTTCGATCTTTCGATCTTTCGATCTTTCAGTCATTCAGTCCTCTTCGAGCCTGGGCTTTCATCAGGGACACGGCATGCATGGGTAGGGTTATTTCCGAACCAAGTTTTCGTCTCTCCAACGTCGATCCAACCTCTTCATGGAAAAGAGCGTCATAATTGCACGGGCAGTTCAGGTTCAGTCATTGCCGAATTGAAGCTCTATGTCGATCAATTACATTTCAGGATTTTCTTTCAACAGTCAGGCCGGTTCAGCTAAGCCTTCATCAGAGTTGAAGTTACATCTTCAACGTCACACAATCAACTTGTCATACATTGTCGTGACATGGTCGGCAAGTTTCTCCATTCTATCGCGGAACCTGCTGTTCGTACTCTAGCACTCCCGCAGCACGACCGTTGCAAGGTGGAGCTTGGACCTGATGTACATTACGAATCAGGGACCAGAGGTTTCTTTTTGACTTCACCCGAATTCAGATTGGCCAATGAACTTACAGTAGGGTCAGTAATCCTGAGTCGTGTGGCATCCCTACGCCCAAAGATTGAGAAACATCAAGATCCCAGAGATCGCCTCTCAAGCTTGTGCCATCCCAACAGTCCCATTTTGCAATGTCGACGGCAATCAATCATGCAGTAGAGGATGGGATCCTTGTCTAACAATAGTGAATCTTAGCGCTCCCGGCACCCGCCACAGAAACAAAGGGCTGCCCATCCTCCATAAGCTTAGCAAGTAAATCGGGGGTTCCTTATAAAAAAATTAAAAATAAATAAAAAATAAAAAAATAAAAATAAACGCAAGGGACGATGCATTTCAAGTCATGCATGAAGAGTACTTCTGAAGTTTTATTTTTACTCATCACTAGTAGTCGTAAGATGTTTGTGTTCCACGGCAGGATATATGTCGCTTCCCGTTGCCTATTCCAATAGGTTTCTGGCCAATTTCCGAACCAAGGTCTAATCGCGGTCAACAACAGCGAGTCAATGAGCCCTTGAACTGGCAAACCGGTTTGATCTCTTCGGCAGAAGCGAAGATTAGGGTTTGCTCCTTTGTCAGAGTCAATCGGAGCAGAACTAGCCAGCGTTTGGATGCCCCTGAGCCTTTGTTTCACTGGGGAGTATTGGTTCTGGGGACTAGGCTCTCAGCCAATCGATCTCGTCTTTGAATAGGGTAAGGTCTTTGCTTTTTTATTCAAACTTCAGATTTCCTTCCCCTGGACAGGCTACAATGCAACAGTAAGGGGATAGTACTATAGTTTCGTTTCAGGGGCGCCACATTGATTGATCAAAAAAACAATGAAACGCCCGAGGCTGGCTCGAGCGTGCTGGCGTACCGCCACGTGGATGAGAGATACGCAGAAGTTATGAGTGGAACTGGCAACGTCGGACGAAGAGCTCTGAGGAACTGGCCAACAAATACATGCCTATTGAAGAGTTTCGACAAACAACTTGAGTTGTGACCCTCGGTTACTGAACGATTATACAGTATCAACTATACTGAGCAACTGTTCACTACGTGCCGCAGAGACTAGATATCACGGCAATTTGCTTCTCTGTGCTTGCATCTGCTGCATTACCAAGCCACGCGAGTTGAGTGATTATTTCTCAGGTTACAAATGGCTAAAGATGAGTTGACGGCTGCAGGTGAGACGATAAGTGCAGGATGGCCAAGGATCACCAATCGATTCTCGCCAATGATATGTTGGCGACCATCTTGACTATATTTAGTGATACGAACGAACGTTATTGATAGTAGTTGATGTGGAACATGTCAGTGCTTCTTCCTGGAGCATTGGCTGGGCTTCAAAATTCTTATTTTAAGCTCAGATGATGGTTCCAAACGACCAGAGAGATTTCTATTACCCGAACATTCAAAACTTAGCATGCCATTCGTTGGGAGTTTCTTAGTTACCTGTTGTCAATATGTCGCATGAGAACCGTTATAGCTTTGTAAGGTGGAAATCTAAAAATATCGAGATGGATTGAGAACATGGAATACATCGTTTATCAAAGAATATTCATCATATTTGTCTGAAGCCACTGTTTAAAATCTGCACAAATCTCTGTTGATTGAAACAACACTGACATGGCCAAGAGTTGGGCTGACATGTTGCATCACGTGATAGAGCAACTTCATGTTTCCACGGCAACAAGTATATAGTGTTTATGACTTTCAGTAATCACGACAAATTAATTAAGGCAAAGCGCAGCCAAAGAGAATACGATTTTGACACAGTAGAACAAACCCGCAACCATGGCATACAATCCACGAATGAGTATTATTCCAACCTCGCAGCAGCAATCGCGCACTCGAAAGAAGGAAGAAGAGGCCGATGCTTTTATGCGTCTCCCTGACCGCGAAATTGTAGGCTGTATCACCGACATCGGTATCAACTTTACCGTTGCAGATCTTCAAAAGCCAAATGCAGCACATGTTCAGCAAATATTCGAATGGTTTGCTGAACTCCTTCTCAATGCGACGCGCGAGACTGTCGAGCCGGCCATGCGTGCTGCTGCTGAGGATATTGTTGGAGAATACGCGGATGTCATCCCTCCGGACACTCGCAACCTGATGGGCTTCTATGTGTCGCTACGCAGGCTGTTGTTTGAGTGCGGTATCACCGATTTTAGCTTTAACGACTTATACAAGCCGACATATGAACGCCTCGTTAAGATTTTCAGCTACCTAATCAACTTTGTTCGATTCCGCGAGTCACAAACAGCCGTTATCGACCAGTACTACAATAAGGCAGAGTCAACAAAGACACGCATTGAAACACTCTATGCCGAAAACCAAGAGAACGAGGGTCGCCTGGAGGATATGAAACGCAACCGCAAAGCAATGGAGGCACAAGTCCGAGAGAAGACTATGAGGAACGAAGAGCTCAAGAAGAGATTGCTGGAGCTTCGGCGGAACCAAGAAAGGGTCGCTGCACGACTTGAGGAGGCCAAGCAAAAGAAGGGCGAGCTCACTACAGTGCTGGAACAAAAGACCCACGAAAAGGTTACGTTGAAACAGGAAAGCACCAAGCTGCGACCTTATGTGCTCCAGAGCGCCTCAGATCTTCAAGAGAACTTGGCTGAACTGCGTGAAATTCTCAACAATGATAAGTCACACATTGACGCATTGGACCGAAGAGCACGAGCCCTACAGACCTCAACAGATTCCTTTTCGGTTGTGTCAACAGACGTTGCATCATGCATAAAGATCCTCGACGAGATCGCTGCAGAGCTGGCCAAGGAGGAAGAAGAACTGGCACGTAATGCTAAACAGCGTGATGCCCTTTCAGAGCGCGGTAACAACGCGCGTGAAGTCGAGCGCACCGAGACTATGCTGAAACGCCAGTTGAATAAGTGGACAGAGAGAACAGAAAAGCTCCGTGAGCAAAGCAACCAGAAGGCGAGAGAGGCAAAGGAGAAGATGCATGAGCTCCGGGCAGTGCACAAGCAGCTCACTGAGGAGCAGACTGAGAAGGGCAAGGAGATGGAGGTTCGACGTGTCAGAATTGAACAGACCGAGAAGAAGGTAAGTTACGCAATACTGTTGATTGTGAGAGGCAAATCGCTAACATGTGCGTAGATGCTTGACTTGAAGGAGAATATTGAGAATGAGGTTCATAGCGCGCATGAGGAGTACCGCAAGATGGAGGCACACATCAAGCTGTACATTGCTGAGATGGAGCAAGCCATTGCTTGAGCCTGTTTCTGCAGTTCTTTTGTGCTTTTGTCATGCTTCACATTACGGTTGGCGGCAATATTTGGGATTTAGATACCACAGGTTGGCGTTGGGGGGATTAATGACGAAAAAAATGTCAATTAACGCCGAGCATGTCTACTTTAATCATGGTAGTAACGAAATAATGTTTTCAGCTATGGAATACACTGCCTGAGCATATAGTGCAAGTAATGATACTGAAACTTGCAGCGGTCTTTTCGAAGGGTTGTTTAGCTATCCTGCTCACGACTGTCGAATTCAAACCATCGGTTCAAGACTTGCTTGACACTGACTGTCCGTCCACTCCATGATCCATCATCTCTTCTCATTGTGCCATTCAATAGGGGTATCGTCTCTCCTCCCAGGTGATCTAGAGTATCATGTCCGCCTATCCCTTTTGGCTCAATGATAGCAGCTCTAAACTCATTTCGTGAGGCAGTATCAACTAAGAGCGCTGCCGAGTTACCGATACCTTGCGCAGACCATTCACTTGCATCCCTGTGAAGAGCTAGAAGTCCGTAGACTAAAATCAGTGGTGGTCGAGAAGTCGGCGTGTAATGTGGTGGTGCTGATACGGGCGAATCTTTAGGCGTAAAGACGGAGAGGAAAGCTCTAAGATGTGTGACAGTCGGGGCAAATAGAAAGCGTATATGGCGAGATATGGCTATTTGGTAGAGCGGTGCCCTTAGCAGATGGTGTGAAGGTATTATTTCTGAGTTTTCTGGGTCTTCGTCTTGAAGTTGTTCTTCTTGGAGAGTAAGATGATGTGTTATGTCTTCGACGAGAGAGGCCTGAAACTCTTCTTTTGACGAGCCAATTATTACTGATGTAGGATATTGGTGGTAAGATATGATATATGATAGAAGCTCCGAAGGAGTTTGTGGTGAGATGACGATGGGTTGAGACGATGCCATTGCTGCCCTTGAGTTCATCCAGGGTAGCTCACCTTGAGGTGAAGTGAATAGAAGTGTAGAGTCTCGAGCTTAATATCGCGTGACTATAGCCGGGGCGGGTGCCTCGCAGAAATACTGTCATATTGTCATTTCAATAAAATGGAATATCCTCTTGGTGACTTGAGTTTACGTATTGATATTAGGATGTGAGTTTTAGTTGAGCTACCCACCGTTGTCACCCCCCTCCACCTCCACAGTTCGCAGCAATCACCACTCAACGTCATCTCAAACACCTACACAAAAACACCCTCTCTCAAAGCTTTCCCTCCTCCCAACTCGGCGTAAGCTCGAAAGCCCATTCGCGCAATGGAATCAATAGCGAGGATCTCGAGTCTCATGGAGACCGGTACGTCTCTTTACTGACCTCTCCAGCTTCTACTGAACTGACTATTTCCCTAGCGAGGGAGCTCACCCTCGATGCTGCCCAGGCGACACGCGGTGCGCGCACGAGCTCTCGACCTTTGGATCGAAACCAGATGAGGAAGTTATTGGATAGTCGCAACGAGCGCGAGGTCCTCGAGGGTCTACGGCGTGTTATGGCGGTGCGTGGTGTTGTTCTTTTGGGCTTGTTGCTTGGCGCTAATAGTCATGAGGCAGATGATGTACCGAAACCACAAGACTCTACCGTTCTTCTCGTCCGTTGTCAAGAATGTCGCCTCGCCAAATATCGAGATCAAGAAGCTTGTCTACATCTACCTCATACATCATGCCGAACAGGAGCCCGACCTCGCCCTCCTCTCCATCAACACTATTCAAAAATCCTTATCCGACCAGAACCCCCAGGTTCGAGCTCTTGCCCTCAAGACCATGTCCGGAATTCGAGTCCCTGTCATCAGCCAAATTGTATCACTCGCTATCAAGAAAGGTGTCGCCGATATGAGCCCTTACGTGCGGAAAGCAGCTGCCCTTGCGATTCCGAAATGCCATCGATTAGACCCGAGTCAAGCGCCGCAGCTGATCGACTACTTATCGACGCTACTGGGTGATAAGCAATATTACGTCGCTGGAGCTGCTGTGTCGGCTTTCTTGGAGATTTGCCCGGATCGAATAGACCTTATTCATAAACACTATCGCGCGCTGATCAAGCAAGTGGTGGATATGGACGAATGGAGTCAACTGGCTACATTACGACTGATGATGTATTATGCGCGAAAGTGTTTCCCTCGAAAGACAGAGTCACCAGACGAATCTACCGAAAATTCGCAGGATCAGCGGGTGGACGACTTCTACGGAGAATCGCGACAAGGCAGCCGAAATCAGGGATCCTCGGTATTAGACCCGGATCTGACATTGCTGTTAAACGGCATCAGACCTCTATTACAGAGCCGGAACGCTGGTGTTGTTGTCGCTGTCACTAGATGTTATGTCGACATTGGAACACCTGAATACGTAAAGCAGGCTATTGGCCCCTTAATTGCCTTGCTTCGTGGAGCCCAAGACATCCAGGAGACTGCTCTCTTCAACATTGTTTCTGTGTGTCTACTTAGGCCCGCCGACTTTGTCAAATATGCGAGCCACTTTCTGGTTCGGGCCACTGATGCTACCCCCGTATGGGAGTTAAAGTTGGAAATTTTGACAATTATCTTCCCTCACAGCCCCCCTCATGTCAAAAGTCTTATCCTGAAGGAACTTGAACACTTCTCGCAAGGCACTAACAAGGCATTGGTTCGCGAGGCCGTGCGTGCTATCGGCCGCTGCGCCCAGACTGATACCACTGCGGCTCCACGATGCTTGAAGTTGCTCTTGGGTCAAATTACCAGTTTGGATGGTATCCTGGCCGCCGAGTCACTAACAGTCATTCGTCACCTGATACAACAGGACGTCCAGGGACATGTTGGAACGGTTGTTCGTCTTGCGAAAAATCTCGACTCAGCAACTGACCCCCAGGCCCGTGCTACAATCATCTGGCTGGTGGGTGAGTTCTCAGGTCTAAATGGAGAGGACAATATTGCGCCAGATGTTCTTCGTATCTTGCTGAAGGAGTTCTCTAACGAGTCGCAAGTTGCTAAGCAACAGATTCTGCTCTTGGCAGCCAAGGCCTACCTTCACCACCTCAATCGCAAAAGTGAAGCTGAAAAGGAGGGGGACGCTGAGGAGGACCCGCCAATGGGAACGGATACTCACCCTATTGTAAGATTATGGGAATATGTCCTTCTGCTTGTTAGGTATGATACATCGTTCGATCTTCGTGATCGTGCAAGAATGTATCGATCACTTCTTGCAGTTCCTCAGCTGGCGACATTGATGCTCCTCGCTGAGAAGCCCGCGCCACAGGCCCCAAGTCCATCTGAATCCCGAAAAGGATTCTTATTGGGCTCTGCAACATTGGTACTTGCAGGTGGCGACGGTATCCATGGCCTTAGGGGCTATGAACCCTTGCCTGACTGGGTCGAAGAAGGAAAGCAGCCTGACCGTCGGCTCCGAGAACCTGAAGGCAGCCAAAGCTCTAGATATGATGCCGAGAGAAGCACGCTGCCTGCTAGTGAGAGACTCGATGAGGCGGCCAAGACTATTGTGCCTAGCAAGTCAAACGGTACAGGTGCAGGCACAGGCGAAGCAGTGGGTGCCAAAACTTTGGATGATTGGCTCGCAGAGGAAGAACAAGAAAGTGAGGAAACCGAAGAAGAGACAGAAGAGGAATCATCAGAGGAAGATGATGAGGAGGAGGAGGGGGAGGATGACGACGAGGAAGAAGAAGAGACGGATAGCGATGACAATGGAGAAGCCGATAGACTGGTTAAATCCTAATATGGATAGAAAGTATTATACAAGAAACGCTCAACTTGGACTCGTCTGAGTCTACGAGATCTGATCTAATATCGTTCCAAAACCTTGCGCCCTAATCCAAACGAGACCAAACAAGAATACCCCTTCCCAAATCTTATTCAAATCTTTTCCATAATCTCTAAGCAGTCTGGGAGTTTTCAACTTTTCGCTCTTCACTGGAAGACTCGGCGGGTGTCTCGGCCTCTGTCTTCTTGGTGCGTTGCATACTGACAGCCATCTGAGGGAAGAAAATACCAGGATGGAACGCTGTCAATAGGAAGCCAGTGACGAGAACGAGGGAGCTATCGAGGACGAGGAAGCTAGGCTCATCCTGCATAATGTGGTTACCCCAACCACCAGCCATTTCGGCAATTCTGTATTTCTCATATAAGCTGATGTAAGAAGATAGGAGGAAGAAGGATTCGCACTAACCGGTAGATGCAACGAGTTAGAATAGCGAAGTAGGCGCCTGAAACAGCAAAGCCAAACATGCGGAACTTCTTATCCTGCCAGACACGTAGCGACTCAGGGGCTGCCTCTGAACTGTTGAGGTATTTCTTTACACGCATGTAGTAATCAGTACCCATGGCTCCAAAGGCGAGCAGCACAATGACTTGGAGGACAACACCAGCGATGATGGTCCTATTACCGTTCCTGGCGAGATCGGGCTGGTCGCGCTTGGCTGCTGCTGCGACACCGCCGCCGATGGCTTGAATGATAAGGCATGAGAGATCGGCGGGGAGGAAGATTCGTGGATACCATCGAGGGTGAATTCGTGAGAGATCTGGGTTCAGTGCGAGGGCGACGTGCTTGAGGGTGAGGTAGATAGCGGCGCAGATGAAGGTTGGAGCGATGATGATGCAGCAGATCTGAGTCTGGAAGGCTGATGAGTTCCATGGGTTTGGGTCCATTTGAATACGGCCGATATATCCTGATTTTGTTAGCATTTCATCATTTATATTCCTCCTGTTGAAGGGTTGTGTAGAGTTGGCAACATACCAATAGTCTCAAGCAGCAAACCAGCTCCCAAAGTCGCAGCATATGTCCATGTTTTCTTCCAAACACCCAACCCTACAGAGGAGAGGAAGAGGATTGCAAAAGCAACTGTAAAGAAGATACTGGATCCTTTGTTGGGGACATAACCGAGAACTGTTGCGCTGACGGGACAGAGGGCGCTGATATCGGTACAGTCGTCGAAACTCGCCGGACGACGAGCGTATAGTTCGTACATATTGAAGCTATTGCTGTATAGTACTCGATATGTGAGAATGAAAAAAGGGCAAGAATATAGAAAGCGAGTAATGATTGTCACAAGGATTCGCCTCTTGGTCTGTGTATGATGACGATGACTTATTGATTCGTTTCAAGAGACCCGCTCATAAGAAAGGATCCTTGTTTCATACAGAAACACAAGATACAGAAAAAGAGAGGAAGAGAGGAAGAAAAGGTGGAAAGAAGGTGTAAAGATAGGCCGACTATGATTACGGTACACGCAAACGCATCCATTTCAGATCCATGGTTGCTGACTCGATCCATTCATTTTCAATAGAAAATAAACCAATTCCTCCGGATTTTACAGCCGGAATTCGGGATATATTACCACATAAAAGACCGTAATTCATAGGTTAAATTCAAGTGACTAGATCACTAACAGTTCATGATGTGAGTGCCAAGGCCCGGTTATGTCCATTCCCGGGCGTAGATCCGCTTATCTCAACGTCGTAAAATGCTTGTTTGGCTCGCTTTTCTCGCACTTCTCGCGTTGACTTCGGGTTTTGGTGCTTCGCTTACAGGTATTTCTACTTCTGGAACATGTCCGTGTTGTAAAATACGGAGGTGTATTACACTTGGCGGCCGACCCTTTGAAAGGTCCATAGCATCGGGTTGAATCTGATCCGTATTTGTTGGTTCGACTTCGGATCGTTTTATGTTGCCGGTCCGAATTCGAAGGTGTAATTAATAATGTTTCATGATGAGATCTAGATCTGAATGATACCTTATAAGCTTTATGTTTATTGTAACACTACCTACTTCAAGTGACTGTCACATGTCATGAGCTGAATGGTTTTAATTCTCTCAATGTTTCTTAGATTCCATCTATTTTATTTAAAAGCACGGATGAGTCAGGCGCAAGCCTATACGAACCATGCATCACCATCTTGCAAAGTACTTGTTTTATGACTGCTCCTCCTTTCCACCTAAATATCGGTAAACAACCGAAAAGTCTCGTCCCTTGCACTTCTCCTCCTTTTCAGCAGCTTCATACACAGCAAACGCCATCTTGGCCAACTCCATTCTCGCACCAGCCTCCTCGGCAGCCACCATAGCAAGTCTGAGATCCTTCTTCATCAGAGAAATACCGAATCCTCCTCTGTAATCTCGGTTGGCAGGCGCTGTCTCAACAACACCAGCAACAGGGTTGTTGACCTCACTAGGCCAGCATCGTCCTGTGCTAACATTGATAACACCCGCCAACTTCTTGGGATCCAGTCCCCATTGCATACCCAGGTTCATGGCCTCTGCGGTAGCAATGTTGTTGAGAGCCAGGAGGTAGTTGTTTGCCAGCTTGGCGGATAGACCTGCGCCTTGATCACCACAGTGAAGGACTTTCTTTCCCATGAGGAGGAGAACAGGTTCGAGTCGAGGAATCAGATTAGGCGAAGCACCAAGCATAAAGGTCAGTGTTCCAGCAGTTGCGCCTACAACACCTCCAGACATGGGCGCATCAACAAATGTGCCTTGTCCAGCAGAGGATACAGTCTTGGCAACCTGGCGAGAAGTTGATGGGTCAATGGTTGAGCAATCGATAAAGATGCGGTCCTTTTTAGGGAGGGATGATGTGATGATGGATTCATAAACGCCCTTGACGTGCTGGGGCTCTGGGAGGACAGTGATGATTGTATCCTAGGAGTGTCATTAAGGTAATTACAGTCATGGTAAGTGATATGACCTACAGCGTCCTTTGAGGCATCGAATGCGCTGGCTGCCAGTTCAACTTGAGCTCCTGTCGAAGCTGCCTTCATTTCCGTTTCTAGACCCTTCATCGATTCAGGGTTGATATCAAAGATGGACACTTTGTCTGAGGGTTTCAACTTTGACTGAAGGTTCTTTGCCATCTGGTAACCCTGTTGTCATATTAGTCTCTGACTTCTCTTCTTTTAAAAGGTATGTATACCATTTGTCCTAGACCGATGAAGCCGTAGTTATCTAGTCGTCTCGCGGAACTGGCAAAGCCTCGACGAAGCATCAAGCTTCCAAGACGCGTTGAAGGTCTCATCATGTCTACGTGTAAGAGATGGATTACAACTTCAAGCGGAGTTGGCAATATACACCAATGACTGGCTGAAACAAGGTGTTTAATAAATATAAATGTTTTACAACAAAATCATCACAATATAATTGCCAAAAGTCTTGGAGCTCACTGAAAGTTGGCGTGTGGGGGAATGGTTACCCGAATCACAGCCGGCCATTGCCGTACTTAGCCAGACCTGCCGAGTTAATCTACGGGGGGGGAGTCTCTCCTCTCCCATGACAAGTCACGATGACCGAGTTGGAGATTTAAAAGGCGGAGGGAGGTTGCGGGGAAGCCTTGACAGGCGCCCGAGCTGTGGGGATGTTCAGGGAGTAAAAGCGCTAAATCCTGGGGCAAACTCACCACAGTTTTAAGGTATCTTATTTCTCTCTCAACTGTTCATAATTAACATCTTTACTTCACTAAAGACACCGATGATCATATTAATTTTCATTTCATTTTGTTTGAGTCTTCAGATGTGGTCAGATGCAGTCGACACAGTCAACTATCACACCGTCTCATGGACATTTTCATTGCGTCCGTCTCCATCTCCGTCGTCTCAAAATCTCCATTCAAGCAAACAGAAGCAATCAAGACCTAGACTTCAATTCATCAAGTTTTGACGACTCCCAGGCCAAAGGGTAAGTGCAAGGGGAAGGAAGTTTTTGGTAATAAAAGTTAATAAAGGGGAAAGGTCAGGTAAATATGGTATAGTGATGTGGTATAGTAAGTAGTAGTAAAGACATCGAAAGGGCGTTGTCTAAACAAGATGCCACTCTCGTCATCTTGCTACGACAACAGGGTGAGTGAGTATTGGATAGTGGTTCCGTTAAACGAGACACAACGACAGAAAACGAAGAAACAACCAAAAAAAAACAATAGCCGCGCCGATCCAATCCGCCGATCCCATATCTCAGCCATGGTCGTGGTGGGATTATTCAGGTCCCTACTAAAGGCCTAGTTTAATTTCCGGAGACATGACATACAATTCATTGCTTAGATAAAATTCATAAGCCAAGGAACAATCGCGCTGTCAAAAGTTAGCATGGTTTCTTCAGAACTAGACCACACGTCTTCACTTACCCAACTGCAACTGTGGCACCCAGGCCAAGTAGTGCCCGGTTCTTCACCTTCTCTTTTCTTAATTCCGTCTCAGTCTTGACCTTCTTTGATCTAGGCTGTTTCTCTAGAGTGTTTTCTGTCTCCTCGCCATCCTTTTCACCGACAGAAATATCTGCAGCCTTTCGCTTGCTCTTCTTGGCAGAGCCTGAGGCCTCTTCAAGTTCGTCTTGTTCCTCATCACCCTTAGCTTCATCCTCCTTGGACTTCTGGACCATCTCCTTGGCTGCCTCCATCATTTGGGCGATCTCCTCAGCGGTTGGGGGCTCGCCAGCAGTAGGAAGAGGAAGCTCCACTTCAGTGATCGTACGCTTTGTCTCGACGCCGTCTTCATCCTTGACGATGTCTTCTTCGACATGAACCTTGATCTTGGGGTCCTCTTCTCTGGGCTCCAGAACAATAGCGGGCTCGAACTCTGTTGATTGCAGAACAATCTCATCTCGCTTAGTCTCCTCGACCTTGGCCTCGGTCTCAGCTACACCATTGACAAGATCTGTCTTTTCAGTAATAGTCTCGACAGTTTCGGCCTTGGCGCGGGTGCTTCGCTTTCGAGGTGAGGCAGGGGCGCGCCTGGTGCTCTTGGTCGGGCTAGCAGAACGACGAGATCGAGTGCTTCGGGGAATCGTTGATGGAGTAGGAGGAGCCAACACGGGCTGTGACGCCTTAACAGGATCAAACCTGGGAGGTGCCGTGATGTTCTTTTTGGGCGATGAGGAGTCTGGAGTGGTGGCCACGGTAATCTTGGCGGGATCAAGAAGGGCGCGAATCCAAGGAGCTATCTTATACTCCTCAGCAAGGATGAGAGCCTGCTCCGGGGGAATCCAGATGTTGCCAGCAGTCTCTTCCGGGCTCGTAGTAGGAAGAGACTTGATGTACCTGCGCTCTGCCTCCTCGTCGGATGCCTCAGCGTAAGGGAAGCTCGCCTTGAACATGCCGGTCGCGGAGATGTAGCCGTCAAAGCTGCGTCGCATCAAGAAATAGCTGCTAGGGCTCGACTTGAATATACCCGAGACGATACCCTTGGGGAGAGGGGCTCGAAGATGGGCGTAATCGAAAACGCCGAGAGCCGCCTGTTCAGTCTCACCAGTGCCGGCCATCTTAGGTGTCAGCTTAGTCTGTCCGAGACGTCTACGCGCAACAAGATCCGTGTCTAGAAATAATGGTGAGCTTGCGATCCCGCGACATCTGAAGGGGAATCTTTACAATCCGGAACATCCTCTGTCATGAGAGGATTGTGCTTGGAGGGCAGGGTGCGCTCTTGGTGTGAGGCCATTTTGTATGATGCTTAGGCGCGGCGCGACCGATTTGTACTACGTCTAGATCGACAAATCGAAGCGTAATCGCGACGGGCGGCAATGTGTGCACTCGTATATCGGGCGCGCAACTAATGGTAAATTAGGTAGAAGAGCCTGTGTAAGGATAAAAGTCGCGTCAGTGATCGATTCCGATGCAAGGTGGTCGTCTTCAGGCGCGGGCTCGAATTCGGCGGGAACGGGCCGTAGTAGATTTGGCTTTCTACGTACCGTGTCAATGCAGGGCTTTACTCATTCAAGAGAAGAAGGGAGCCTTGAATACCCTCAATGGCGCTTCAGGCAGTAAAATTGGTAAGAAATTGGCAGCTCTAACGGTGCCTATGCCGTAAAATAAAGGGAGAGAAGAAAAACAAGATGAAGTAGATGAGGGTGGAAAAAGGATCGCGACAGACTTGACGAGCGAGACGAGGGAAGAGCTGAGACGAGACGGGAAACCAGTCGCGCAAATTAGATGCTTGATAGCGTCGAGGATTTAGCAGACGGCCCTGTTGGGCTAAAAGGAGGTTAGGTCAAGTCAGAAAGTGGGGAGCTGCGAGATAGATTGGTACACAAGTCTATGTGTGGCTTGGTGCAAATCACGAGTCACTTATTAATATTTTGATCAAATTATCCCCATTTTACCATGCACCTGACTTAGCGCTATTACCCGATGAGTCCCCCTGCCAGCGAAGCAACAGTACGTACCTATGGAATACCCTTCTTCACGTCCCTCTTTTTTTTTTTTCCCGGCAGATCTAGTCGGTGATACTCGTTTAATTTGATTGCTTATTTATTTGTTGAGCCAAATGGCGGCGCCAAAAAACTACGTGTTTTATAATCTAGCCTATCAGTCGCGTATCATCGCTTCAAGCGCCCTTGATGTCGTCTTCGACTTTCTGTCACTAGCCAGGAGGGCACGTGGAGAAACTCTGTTCTAGAGTCAAACCAGCAACTCTTCTGCCGCCCCTAGCAACCAGCCCAACAGGTCCAGCGCCAACCATAGTCGTCGGTCAGATCTTCAGGGTGAACCACACCCCCAACATGTCCCTAGGGTCCCCCTGGACTTCGCTGTGCCCGGCGCGAACAGGCGACTCTTTCTTCTTCGAGAACGCGGGGAAATGCGCATGGGTTCGGGTTGTGGTTTTCAGATTTGCGATTGCGGTTGCGGCGCCATGAGGCGGGATTGAGATGGAAGCGAAACAAGTAAGAGACACGACATGCATGGGGCTGAACGAACTAAACCTGGTGAGGTCACTAAAGAGAGACAATGGATGAGTGCGACCTCTAGCAGTCACACTCTTGTCTACTGAGTTCGGCGATAGATGGTCAGCTAACAGCTGCGACTCTGACGAATGACGATGCACCATGTCATTCACTTATCGCGCGTCAAGCACGGTAATGCTGTGCTCTGTGTACCAGTGCTTTTCTCAGCCGATCGCCTAGATCTGACAGCTACAAAGCTCAGAGCGTTCGATGGAGTTTGGCTGGGAACAAGGGGACTTATTAAAGTAATTCAGCCTGATCAATGGCTCGGCCCTGGGGTTTCTTGTCACTGCTTCAGAATGAACCCCAGGTTTGCTTTGCTCAGACTTGACAGACGGGATTTACATGGAGTGTCCTGTGAGGGTGACTATATCTGCCAATGTTATTGTCTGTTGCCGCTCATGTCTCACATTTGTCGACGTGCATTCTCTTGCATGATAACGCGGAGTTTGCGCATTGTGGGTCCATTATCAGCTGGTCCACGTGTTCAAAGAGTTGGTGACTTACAGGATGAGATTCAATGTCTTACCATATATCGACTCTCTTGGTTACAACTAGTCTACCCTGGAGTTGGCTCATATGATATCTAATACCACAAACTATAGCTCTGTAAATCGGAACAAGAGAATGTAACTAATTTTACATATGTAGTGATATGTGGTGGTAAGATAGTTACATATATCTTCGCTCAATATTGCGACTATTACTACTGTATCAGTACTTGTGCAACAAATGAGCATTCCAGGACAAGATAGCAGAAAGCATGCCTGAGAATTGAATTTTCGAGAAGCATTGAAGCATAGGTTTTCATATATCAGCAAACCTAGAATTCGTAAAAAGGCCGCGTCAACAAGAAGATATCGCTAATGGGGAGTCAGGAACCAGGTGGTCAAACAGAATACGAGCCTCCTATAGACTAAATCGCGATGCCCTCGATCGATTTTGATCCGATATGATCCATATCAGCCAACACCCAGGAACATCACCGACTTTTCTTCACCATCACAGGTCACAGGCTTACACAATAACGGGAAACTCAATTTAATTAACGTGTCATTATTCATTTTCCAAACGTTACTGTTCAAAACTCCAAACATTTCGAGCTACAGCCGCCATAAACCATCACAAAATAATCCTCATCTCAGGCCCAGTCTCACATTAAACCCCTGAACGACATATTCTCCATAACAATCGGCAACGTCCATTGGCGTTGTTCTCCGTATTTCTGGCCTGAGATCGATGATAAGCCAATCAGAATCTCGTATAAAGTGTATTGCCCCACCATAGCAACCATACTCAGTGACCGCCCCTCCCCTAGCCTAGCCCAAACTCAGCCCAGCTTTTGTAACCTCTTGCAACACCGCCTGCGGGAACGGGAAGCTCCTCTATCGTCACCGCCATAAGCCCCTCCAAAGCCCACCCAGACATACCAAACCAAAGGACCCAAGCCCAAGCAAGCAAGCCCAGAGCAGGACAAAGCTCACCTCAACCTTGGCTGGATCAACGAGTAAGCTTCCTTCTTTTCCCCTTCTCTTCCTCCCCTCTTCTTTCCTTTTCTTACCTTCAATCTCATACCTAACCTGACATTTACTTAGGTATATTAGCTTCTATCGACTTGCTATAGCATCCTTCGTTTCTTCATCACCCCGCCTCTTGCACATCAGCTTCGCCCCGCTCGCCCACCATGGCATCTCACGACGACGATACTATGCCCGAGGAGACTCAGGGCTACAAGCTCTCTCAACCTAAGCAGAGTCTGGCAGAGTACCAGCAGATGGGTAGGTGCATTCTCTTTATCGAGCGACTGGATGCCAGGCGCGTTAGTGAGGCTCTGCGATATGCACAGCACATGGCCCCTGAGCATGTGGCACCGTCTCGCAACATGGCACCGACATGGCATGATACTTGAGATGCTGCCTTGTTCTCTGCTGTGTGATATAGTTAAAGCTATTCCGTAGCTGCAGCTACAGCTAGAAGGCAATGGTGTCTCTTGTATTTGAACGGACACCTAAATTTAACTGTCTCTGCTCTGACACTCACTTACCGCATCAACCACTCCAATTTCTCTCTCGAACTCAAAGCTAATAATCTACCCCTTAGACGCTGGCGATGAGTCTCTTCAACGATACAAGGAGTCCCTTGGTCTCGGCGGCGGTACCGACATCTCCGACCCCAACGACCCTCGAGTCTGTATCATCCTCTCCCTGACCATGGACTCTCCCGGCCGCCCTCCTGTCACCATCGATCTTTCTACCCCTGGAAGCGAGACCACTCTTAAGGACAAGCCTTTCACCATCAAGGAGGGTGCCAAGTTCACCATGAGCGCCAAGTTCAAGGTTCAGCACGAGATTCTCAGCGGTCTTCACTACGTCCAGGTTGTCAAGCGAAAGGGTATCCGAGTCTCCAAGGACTCTGAGATGATTGGAAGCTATGCTCCCAACACCGATAAGCAGCCCACCTACGTCAAGAAGTGTAAGTTCCGCATTTAAAGTTATGTTAAGAATAAGCCACTGACATGGCCCCAGTCCAAGAGGAGGAGGCCCCTAGCGGCATGCTCGCTCGTGGTCACTACAACGCCGTCTCTAGCTTTGTGGACGACGATAAGAAGAAGCACCTCGAGTTTGAGTGGAGTTTCGACATCGCCAAAGATTGGTAAAAAAAAAAAAAACACCAATCCCTTGATTGCGCGACCCGACGACATAACTCAAAAATACATACCACACACTTCACGAGATAATGAGATACCTGAACATCGGAGAAGAATTTACACACAAAAAAACTCACATAAAGCAAAAGAAAACCCCATTTGGGCCGGAGAAAGGTGGTTGCTCTGTTTCGTATCATCTACTCGTCATCGACGAGACAGTACTTGAGCTCGTTTTGGAGCGTCAATACTGCAGGAGAATAAAAGTCCCTATATACATCAAACGCTATGCTATGCAAGTCTATCTGCCTGATGCAATGCGTGAATGCTTGCACTCTAGACATGGTATCATTGATGTGGATATCGTGAAGCCCGAGCTTGAAGCTCCAGGGCACTGTATGTGTGTATGCGTGATAAATTTCGTCTATAAGAAATAGTCTGGCAAGGCGTTACCATCGGCAGACTTTTCGTTTCCGGGTTGAAGATCCTTATGAACATCATTCTCGGGCGCGGCGGCAAAAACGTTGAAAAACCGTTCGCCTGTGTCACTGACTTCCAGGACACTGGCCATGTTTCCACAACGGTAGCAGTAATTGGGTGCACTCCAGACAGTGCTGAGACGGTCGTCGTAAAGAACCTGGAAACCCTCCTGACAGAGCTGGTGGGCGCGGAGAATGTGCGACATGTTGTTGACAGCCAGGAATTTCTTAACAACCTGTGCTCCAAAAGTATACCCCGCGCCGCGGGGTGAAAGGGAGAATTCGTCGCGCTCAGGGTCAGGATCAGACCAAACGAGATCGGCCATGGGACCCTCATGGGGAATCTCGCGGAAACGATCTATGATTTTGATCTGGTCGATAGAATGAATAGAAGGGGAAAGCCCTGGGTTATTGCGTTAATTTAGCCACATTTATAGTCTGAAACTCTGCTTACCTCCGTGGACGCAGAATATTTGGTCGTTGATCACAACGCTCAAAGTCAAAAAGTCGAACATGTCTGTAAAGTAGTGCCACACATTGGCATTACCATATTTGCGCGAGCACTCTGTATAGAAGCCGTACGACTGCGTCACACCTCGCGACTCATGATTTCCTCGAATAAGATGTACGCGATTAGGGTACCGTAGTTTCAAGCACACGAGTAGCGATATTGTTTCGACGCTGAACATGCCACGATCAACGTAGTCTCCTATTATACCACACCATGGTCAGCAAATGTCCACCATCTCCGTATCTCAAGTTCGTGGGCGGTTACCAAGGAACAAATAGTTTGTATCGGGGCAGTAGCCGCCGATACGGAAAATCTCGATTAGGTCAAAGAATTGGCCGTGGATATCTCCGACGACAGTGATGGGCGCTTTTACGTGGACGACGTTGGACTCGCGCATAAGAAGCTCTTTCGTCTTGGCGCAGACTGCTTCGATGACAGACTCGGCTAGCAACTCCTTGTTGTACAAGCGCGAGATGCACTCGTCAAGATCAACTGACGCTGGGTAGTATAGGTCAGACTGGGAAGCTTTTCGGTTCGGCGCAGCGCTTACAAGGTAGCCCAGGCATATTGGGATATGGTGGTCGTTTCTAAGATGCTGACGAGATATTGTGACTAGTGAGGTCACTAAGTGAGGGTTATCGTAGAGATCGAGAATCGTAGGTGGAAATCGGTATCATTAAGGGTGACGGTGTCGCGTTCGGCTCCTGGCAAGGATGATGTCTGGAGGTGAACTCGGTGGTTGTACCAACATGATCGGGATCAAGGTGGTTCAGTTCAGTTCACATGGGTGCAGGGCGAAGGTGGTCGTGATTAAGAGCGCGTGAGCAGTGAAAGGTCGAAGCTTGGTATGCAACAAAACAAGAAGAAAATTGAGCACGCAGAAAAGTATTTGTGATTACATATACAGTATGAGGTGATGCTGAGGTGTTGGTGGTGGGTGCTTTTTGGGCGGTGGGATGTTTTGGTGGTGGTGGTTTGCTTAGTCGTTGCTGATGACGGTGCCTCGGCGGGAAGAAGGCCCGGCCATCTCCCCACACTTTGACTACATCAGATCTAAGACGGGGATACACAGCATTTGACAATGGTTTGTATAATACTCGCTAATGCAGAAAGGTGTTGATTAAAAAATCCCCTACGGTTCCTAAACATCGTCCATGTTTTGATGATTTGAGTTGAAACGAGGGGTATAGTCAGCAAAGTTCAAGGGTAGATTAGTAGCGGTCGTCAACGATCATAGCAATGGCTTAAGTGGCTACAAAGTTGCAAGAATTGCATTTCATAGGAAAACATGCCCCTTTGAAATGCTGTTCTGTACCGCGAGAGACTTGCAGCTCATAGTACATCTCCTCTCAAGAACAATGGCGGCTGAGGTGTCTAAGAGCTCGTCACTCAGTATCCAGCAAGTATAGACAAATAAGACGGCAGTTTCAGAAAACGATAAGCTTATAATACGATCTGGATAAGCGAAAGCAGGACTAGGTTGGGCTTGTGATGGTTAAGAATCGTAAATGAACATAGTCAAGCTCGCTTTAACAATGTCTGAGTCTGGCTTAGTAATGACTAACACTGCATTCCATACCTAACAGTGCTCTTGTGTAACAATGCATGCCAAGAAAGAGCCCTGATTATTCTACATTTGTAGGTATCTACGAGAAGTTGCGTAGGTAAGTAGGTAGCGACCGGAAATGCCCCAAAAGTTTATTTCAGTTTCAACCTTCCTTCGGTCAGAAGTGGTCCGTGCGCACGCGACAACATTCAACGTTGCCATCCACCAATGACTATCATCGCCATCAATATCGATTGCCTCTTGGTCCATTGAGCCTCAACGTCAATTTCTAACTCGGCCATCGAACAATCGAAGATCGTCAGCCTTTTGAGGGGAAATACATCAAATACTCCTGAATGAAACCTCTCTGATATACCTGAGAAGGTCTAGGGAGGGGGCTTTCGCATGTCGCGACCGCGCGCGGGCACTTGCACCAACAAGCTTGGGCTGTAATGTCCTCAAGCCTATTCTCAGTCTCAGCAACACAGATTCTATCGCCTCGCTTCGCCTCTGAGTCGCGCCCAGGCCCCTGTTGTGAGACGTATCACAGTGTTACTCAAGGCAGCCTCAGGCCGCTTGATCAAACTTGTTTCTCTCTTCCTCTTGGGTCGTGCGTGTTCGCGCCTGAACTCACTCGCATTTCACTGATCAAGTCGCTGTCACTCTTCTTTAGCATCACAAGTATTATAAAAAACGCAGAGCTATTTGAGCTGTGTCTTCTTGCCATTATTTCTTAATAGGATAGTGTCCTGTGCTGGTGGAGGCTATCTTTCACAAACTACGCTTCTCTTCACCAGTCATGTCTAACACGGCTCCTGGCCAGTCTCGGCCAAACGAGGCAAGATGTTACAACTGCGGTGATTCTGGCCATTGGGCTATTGCATGCCCTGAGCCTACCAGAGAAACTCCTGCGTAAGTATCGAGCCCTCTCAGCTAGTCTTCGTCTTTGGTACTTTCAAGCATTAACAAGTTCATAGTGGTCTCGCAGCTTGGAGAAACGCCAACGCTCCTGGGCATGGAGGAAATAGAGAACATCATGGAGGACCCAAGAAGTCTAAAGGTCCCATTATTACCAAATACACACCTGCGCCTGTATCAGCGCCAGCACCAGGCGTGGCTCGATATGGCCCTCCTCCAGGATATGGGGCTCCGCCCGCACACTACCCCGGAGGCCCTCCCCCCTATCCTCCGCAATACCCTCCTTACGGATCTTCAGCATCTAATTATGCACCACCTGGCTATTCGCCACCAGGCTACTCTCATCCATATCCTCCACCTTCGTACGGCGGTCCTCCTCCAGGTCTTCCAGCACCACCTAGGCCACCCGGTACCTTTGCTTCTCCTCCACCGCCTCCTCCTCAACCTCCAGCGCAATCACCTTCATATCCACCGCGTCCATATGGACCTCCTCCGCCTCGTCAGGACCACACATCCTACCCTTCACAACCTCCACAACCTCATTATCCCCATTATCCCCCGCCAGTATCGGCACCATACGGACAGCATCCGCCGCCGCCATCATACCCGCCCCCTTATCCTTCTCACAGCGCACCTCCAACATATGGGCACCCTCCGCCTTCTCGACCTCCTATTCCGTCTCCAGTGCCACCTTCTATATCACGTCCAAATCGATCAGCTTCGTCTTCTTTACCTCGCCAAAATTCTGCCTCTACATTACCTGTGTCAGCTTCTTTGCCCCCTAAACCCCCTCTTCCCCCCAAACCACCACAATCCAATCAGCACAGCCAGCCTAATAGGGGACGTCGGGACTTTTCCGAACATTCTCGCGACCATCGAAACAAGCGTAAGAACGACCGTCATGCTCGTAATCACGATAGTCGACAAAAGAAGAACCAGCCTCATTCTCGCCAAGATCAGAAGCTACAAGACAACAACAACAACAACAGACGTCCAGACCCCAAGACACCCAATCTTCCTAAGCCTCTTCCATCTACTAAACAAGGAGATCAAAATGGCCCAGCAGCTGCTGTTCAGCCAAAGTCAAGTACACCTGCTGCATCTCCTGAAGCTAAAAAGGTTCAAGTTGAAACTTCTAGACCTGATTCGTCACAGAGACCAGAACCAGATACAATACCCGAAAAGGCTGCCGATGGCAAATGGGAATGGGACAAGAAGGCCATCTTCAAGGAGGCAGAACCACATCATCCACCAGATGAGGTTGGTAAGCCATTGCCTGCGGAATACAATGACGAGGTGCTTCTTCCTAGAAAATGGGATGCTCAGTGCATCGAGTCGGACTATGTTCAAGCTGACAATATCGAGGAATACGTGAAGCCAATACACGAAACCCCGTATTGGTCAAAGATCGAGCACGACCCCGCGTTCGTACGAGACGGCAAGCTTCCTAGCGGCGATCCTGTAGCTGGGCTTCCAGCAAAACTGCAGGAGATCACTCGGAGTGAAAGCTCCGAAAGTGGCGAGGTCCATGAACGACATGCAAAGCGAGGTCACCCAGATGACGATGCCCCTGCTGAGCGCCCATTGAAGAAACAAAGATCCCGAAGCCCTTTGGACGTCAGCCGCAGAGAATCGCGTGGAGGATCACGAGGCCGGTACTCGCGCTCGCGTGACTCGTACGTACCGCAAGATCGCAGGTCACGTCGAGGTAGTTCCGAACGTCGACACACGGAATTTCGTAATGTCGACGACCAGCGACGATCGATAGACCGGTACCAGCCAGATCGGGATAGAGATCATAGCCGTGGACGTCGCCGTAGCCGCAGCCGCAGCCGCATTCGGAGCCGAAGTCGAAGTCGTAGTCGAAACCGCAGCCGCAGCCCTAGTCGTAGTCGGCGCCGCAATCGAACACCAGCTTCACGAGACTCTTCGGTATCTGCTGCATCTTCAGGATTAGATTCCTTGGAAGCCGAGTTGCTGGGACGAGATAGCAAAGCGAAGACTCCTGAAGAATCACCGAGGCGGAAACCGTCTATGTCAGGGCTCAAACCAAAGCGGCGCCAGACGAAGCTCGATTCAGCTTACAGGTATGTCATCGTGATAATTTCTGTATGCACGTAAAACTGATTTCAGAATAGTCGCCGTTGGTAGGCCACACCACGATAATGGCTACCTGCATATTACAACTTCTCAACCTTACTGGTACTTGATGTTTTCCTTCTGTTCCCCAACTTGGAACCGCAACTCACGTTGCAATGATTCCATGTATCTAGGCCAGGCACTATTCCCTCTCTATCTCTCCTTCTTCCAGTACCCTTCACATGGGCTCTGCTTCTCTTCTTCTTAGAATTTATTAGAATGGCGCTCTGGTTTCGGGGTATTTTTAACGATCATCATGAACAAGTTGCATGACTGGCGTATATTTCACGAGGTATGCGTGGGATCATTCTCAATCTTACTACTCTTTATTGGCCAATCTTGAGACCTTTTCCAATATCACTCTATTCATCTCCATCTCTGCCACTTAACTGGCTATTCATGATACCAATCATGAGCTGTTGGTGCGCCATAGACCAACATTGTGTGCCTGGCCGTTCCTCTGCACATCCCTCTACAATTCTTTGCTCAAGTGAATGCTCTGATGACCAGGTCTTTTACGATTCAAGGTCAGTATCTAGTCACCACTACCGCTACCAGTGCGAGGCAAGGTAGATGCATAGACCTACGCATGGCTACGTCATATACATTCTCATTCAAACCTCTGGCGATAGAAGAATTGAGTAGAATGTATGTGGTCAGGTATTGGTAGGTGACAGCACAATCATGTGACAGTCTGTATCATTGCTATTTACCAGCAGGTTCGAACCTGCTTTGTCAAATGTCTTGAAAGTAGAAAATGAGGTTTGATTTTCACTATTGTTACCTTTGGAGACTATCATCTACGCCCTGTCTAGTTTTAATGAGAGAATTAGAACTAAGTATGTTTAGATCTAGCAGCTTGATATTGCTCTCGTACTATTTCGCTTGCTAAGATATTTGGGACTCGCGTTCACTGCCGTCTCAAGTGAGAAGCAATCCAATGCGTTTTACATTGCTTGCATTTATCGCCTCGTTAGGGCTACGCAAATGGTAAGTCTCATGTCTGCATTTCGACGTGTAATAGTCATATAATCTTGTCACAAATACCTACCAGATTATTCAACGAACTTTTTCATGCTGGAAAGTATGCACCATTGCCTTGGTGCCAACAACTACCATTGGAACCCGCCAATGAGACCAAAAACTTTCGAGAGGCTTATCATTAAGCTATCAGTTACCGCTTTCGTTTTGTATGATGCCAATAATATACAAGGGAATGCAAAGTGATTGAGCAGCGTTGCACAACGTTGGTTCCACTTTTACTATGTGATTCCGCTATCACTGCCCGCTCATGCAAGTTCAACTGTTGGCTCTCCCCTGTAGACTATACACCTTATACAACCTACACCCCTCATCTACGTTGAGTTCAGATCTGAGGGGTAAGGAGAAAAGAGGAATCAGACGTGACAACTATGCTGTGTCACCCATGAGAGCCATGTTCTCCTACATGTGTGTGCAGTGTGACGAAACAAAAAGAACGTTGTTATTTCGCTCAGACGAAACAACAGACCAGGCGACTCTTGCAGGCGCCAAAAGAAGTCAGGTGTTTCGGCCGAGATTTCATGCTCAAACTACTTTGGACAAGCTGCATGCTTCTAGCTCTTCTACTCAGTGGATACTTACTCGTCTAAGACCCTGACCATGGAGTTGTCAGATCCAGCCCATCGCTTGACAAATCAGAACTGCAGAGTCGGTTTATGCCGTAGGCGATAGAACAGGCCCTGCGTGATCGAGACTCACCAAGTCATAACGAGATTAAGAACAACAAAGAGAAAAAGGTCAAGTGACATGTTACAAAAGCTACCATCATCAAACTCAGTGTCGTATGAATGGTGGGTCTGCTGATAAATCCCGTGTCTAAGGTACCTAAGCTAACAAACTAACTAGAAAAGGACCTTGTTGAAATCGGTGAAGCCATCGTGAGATTCGATCAGTCTAGAACCGGCATTTGCGAAATGACTATCCCGATGCCCAAACTCCTCTATTCTCTCTAGCACTGCACCATGAACAACTGGCCAAAAAAGACAAGCGGCGTTCCTCTAAGCTATTAGCTAATACCTAACTCCGACTTTGCAACCGAACGAAACTCTAGACTGAAGCACAAGATCCAACTCGACAAAACTTTTCGCTTAACGCTAAACAAAACACACCATAGTGACAGACAGTATGAGTATGAACAGGATCCAAAAAACACCCCGTACCCAAAACATCATATCATATCAAACAATCAAGTTCTCAAATCCCATCCCACGTAGATCATGTAGCCAGTTGACATTGTCCGAGCCACGCGAATCCTGCATAGCCCATGTCGCTTTGAGCATTTCAATTGCCGTGAAGAGATACCCCCACGGACAAATTTGCCAAATCGACAACAGCCGTCTTAGGGTCCAAGTGCGCTTTTCAGGGTCTCGTGTCTCGGCCCCTGCAACAAAGGTCGGCCACGAAGATGCCTTGAAGTATGGGTCGTTTTCATCGATTGCGGCTAAATTTCTCAAAACGTCCTCCAGCAAAAAATCGGTATCTATAGACCGCATAGAGCGAACTAGCGGTAGCGCTTGGAGGATGTACAGACAAGCCGCTGACCGGTGTGCCGCAGCTAGACAAACTCGGCTCTCGAGATCCTGAACAAGGTTGTGTTGTCGTAAATAGTCCGCCCAAGCTGGAATGTCTACAGCAAGAGCCTCATCTATTAGAGCAATTGCCTTATCTGCCGTACCTAAAGCCTGATCTGTCCAGGGCACTTCATGGGACAGCTCAGATGCAGAAAGAATGATGTTCAGGATCTCGGGAGGGCAAGACAAGTAGCTTGTTAGTTCCACACGTTTCATAACGGGTAAAAACTGGAAAGCTTGTCTTGCAACACGGGCTGCAAGGCCACCAGATGTTAACGTCGAGCCCAAAATGTTGTAGCTTTCAAAAGTCAGCATCCACTATGAACACACCAGTGGCTAAGACGGACTTACATGAAGCTGTCAGTAATGACACGGTCCCGCAACATTCTACTCGATGCATCGGGATTGCTATCCGGGTTGAGCAATGCCATTATGCTTGTGGCGCCTTCCAAGTGGGCCCTCCAGCTCTGGTTGTCCGACTTATCCAGATCAATCAAGTCAAACTTGATAAAAAAGTGCATGGCAGCTAATGCCACTTCACTCCCTGCCGGGTCAAGTGTGTCGAGCACCTCTCTAAGGTGGCTCATGGCCTTTTGCTTCGCCGTCAAGGCATCGATGAGAGCCTGTCGTGTTACAAGATCCTTTGAGCGTAGCAGAGAAAGATAACCTGCGGGATTGGCGAGGCCTGCCGGGATTTCGGTAACACGACGAAATATGTTGGACCAATGGATCGCTGAAGTCGCTACAAGAATCTGCAGGAGGAGCGGGTGTTTCCGCGTCAAGGGTATCAGCTCGCGGAACGGGTTCTCAGGCGTGTCTCGGACCACAAGATCTTTACAGACCCTCTCACTGACTGGGGTAAATTTTAGCATCGGCCAAGAAAAAAGACAAGCTAGAGCCAAAACCTACAATGTGCTAGGTAGTATCGTGATGTGCGGTCAAGGTCCTGGAATAATGGATCTGTAAGTGCAGCAGGAGAAGGCCAGGGTATGTTAGGATCGTTCGGAGGGGAAGCCTCAGAATCTGGCGGGCTTGGCTGTTGCTGTTGTTGATTCAACTCTTCTGCCTCCTGAGCAGCCTGCCGAGCTTGTTGGACCAGACGCGCCAGCGGATGCTGGTCGCTATAGTCGGGCTGAGGCTGAGGTCGAGGACGGTCATTATGGCCATGGCCCTGCTGATGGCCGTTAGGTGATACAGAGGTGGAAGCATCAGATTCGTCGGGTAGTCGCCGGCCGGGAGGAGGATTGACATTCCCGTGAGAGTCAATTCCTTGGGTCCAAACGAAGACCTTGCCATACCCGAGGCATTCCTGCCCTGAAACCGCACATTTGTGGCATGTCGGCCATGAGCGGTCGCAGCGCAGGCGTCGACGACGGCAGTTGTGACACGGTTTGGTGTTGCTTGGCGGCATGCGCCGGGCGCTGACAGAGCAGCTCGACAGCTACAGAGGGGGTATTGTGTGCTGTACTGTGCTGTGCTGCGCGGCGCGGCGCTGCGCTGCGCTGCTGGACTGGGGGGAGCTGAGTCCTAGGATTTTAACAAGTCCAGGTCGTGCTCGAGCTCTTTGTGGCGGGCGAGACAGCGGTTTGGATGTAACGAGCGAGTCGTTACAGATGGCTCATGGTGAACTTTAGAGACAAAGAGGTTATATCGTTGTCGTGGTGTAAGCGAGGGGTAACGAGGAGTTTAAGTTTTGTGAAAGTGACGATGAGGAGGATGATGATGATGAATAGAAAAGATTGTGACGGAAAAGAAATGTAATGGAGTTAATATGGAATGCTAGTACGGACGGAGAAGAAATGGAGGTAGGTGCTAACCAAGGTAACTACGTAGGTACGAAGAAGGCACGACGAGCATGGTATGGCACAATTGGATGCAATGGAGGGGTAAATGGAAAGAACCTAGAGGGTGCGGATTAAGATGGGAATAAAGATCAGTAGGAAAGAGACATCCAGTCATTAAGGTAGCAACAGCAAAAAGTACGTCAGACTAGGAAAGAAGCGAATATGGAGAACAGTCGGCTCTCCAGTCCAGGGCTACTAGGTATGAATTAGACTAGAAATTGGAGTAAAATATTCGTCCACACCTAGATCAAAGATCGAGCCACCCACGTTATGGAACTTTCATAGACTAACCTACCTAAAGCCACGGTACGGAGTATGGATGGATACTGTACAAACATAAAGTCAAGGGTGTGTAAAACTATGTAACCGATATGAACAAACAAACTGACAACAACTAATCTATCTAGCACTGATTCGACTAGACAGACTAGTCTATGCTAAGAGTAGATCTCATGACTCGGCTCCAATAAGAGCTAACGAAGGATAACATCAAGCAAGCATCTGGGAATAGTATGTATTTTGTATAGGCACATCAATCAGTATCGATCCGTATATCCCCTCTGTGATCCATATTATGATCCCCAATGAATACAATGCACGCCTCGCCTCGTTTTACGACCAAACCAATGCCCCACGTTCGCTGTCAGATCTCCCGACTGTGGCCGATGCCATTCCTCCCCAAAAAGGCAACGAAAATACAAACCGTGCAGCCGAAGCTCCGGGACCTGCATCATAAAGCTCGCACCAGAGTCCGCAGAAAGCTTGTCATGGTGGGTAAAAGTCAAGCACATCCAAGTAGAGGTGACGATGTTGCCTAATTGGGAAATTAGCTGTTATTCGAAACTTTGTTCTTTTTGTCTTCTTTTTCTCTCTCTTTTCTCTCCCCTCCATTCTCCCTTCCCTTCCCTTGTGAGGGGTAGACTAATCCTGGCGTTTTTGGTCTTTGTTCCATGCGTTGGAGATCGTGATGTAGCCCCCCTGCGACGGAGCATATCAACTGCTGTGGCACTAGGATCCGCACGCCTTGCCTTGCCCTCCATTGATACCTTGCCTTAGCATAAAGTCCCTAATGCTCTGTAACAACGACATGACTCTTTGTCTAACTTGAATATATATGTCTCTCGAATATATATGTCTCTCACGGCATTGGATTAGTCACAGAACTTAGTAAATGTAGGATTTAGCATCTCCGCCTCTCCAGCCATCTCCAGCTAAAAAGCCACTAACTGAACACAACATATCCCTTCTCCTCGTGGGCCAACGAACAGCAAGCAAGGTTTTAGCAGGGAAATTCTCTAACATGGGTCTATTTTGATGGAGAAACCTTGACTTTCTCCTCATGAAGCTCCTCCCACCTTTGCAAGAGCTCCACCAAAAATTGCCAACTGACCTTCAGGATACTTGAATTTCTTCACTTTGCTCACCATACTTGTTCCCTAGGATTTCATCTAATGGGTCTGACTAGGAAAATGTGAACATGATATATACAATAGGGACCCAACTCCAGACTTATACCATGAATACCATGAATCAGCAAATTCGATAACACCTTATACGTTGATCTGTATATCTATCTCGAGGATATCCATTCCCAGCCCCTCAACATTAATATCGTGCCTTCGATTACCGAGGTTTATAAAAACAGCTTACAATTTCCTCGTAACACTACTACCAACATATCACAGTTTCCATTGCAACAGCAACTGATCAAGCAACGCTCATAAATTTGGCTTTTCGTAATCTCGTACCCATCTAAGCCTTGCGGCATCTCTAGTATCCTCATGCCTTGCAGAGCCGCCAGCCAACCGTACTCTTGCTAACAAGTGGCTAGCAGCCCTGCAGGCTGTATTATTTTTTCGTGGCATCTTAGGTAATCATCTGACACGCCGTTCTATTTTCGTCTTTGATTTCCATTCCCGTTTCCAAGCCCGCACGTAAGATTCGTCATCTAATTCATTCTGTTGCCTTGCTCTCAAGGTGAATATGTCCCAATTACTCGAGTCCTTTCGTGCAACACAGCCCGCACCTATGAGGTTGTGATCTGTTCACTTGCGACATTGTAAAGGCTAATGATCGTGTCAGCATAAGCATGGCATCAACATATATTGAGCGACTCACCTGATGTCTTCTCGCTCATCTGCCTCAGCTGGCCCATTTGTAGGTCCAGAGCTGACGACCACGTTTCCGCCCTCATCGCCACCAGCCTTGATTGTTGTCAAGGTAGCCTTTGCCTTTCGCTTGCCGTTGCGGAGATCACTGAGATGTTCGAAGTAACCCTCCGGCACTTCTGTGACATACTTGCCACAAAAGACACCGACCTCAAAATCCTGGACCTTACTTGTATCCTCAGCAGCCTCCATACACGCGGCCTTCAGTCCATCGGGACCGTCGAGGTCTTGGAAGATAACTTCGTCGGCACCAATGTAATCGGCAATTTCTTGATTCGTTCGGCCATGAGCAACCAGATCTTCACAAGGGTTAGTAACACAACTTAGCAATGTGACAGCACAAGTCCATACCAACAGGATCCGCAAGATCGATACCATACTTCCGTTATCGTTAGCATTGTGTTTAATATCGTTCTAGGGTTCAAACTTACGATATGAGGATGTATGCATTCTGGAGAGGCTGAAACGAAGATGACTTTAACAGCACCCGCTTCTCTGGCCATTTGAACCTACAGTCACCCGTTAAAATTCGCGTTCATGGAAAAAAATTTCAGTCATTTAAAACTTACGATTTGTCCCGAGGTAGCTAATTTGCAAGTTAACAGTGATTTGCATTTGCAAGAAAATTAACTTACTGCCACGAACGACACTGTCGTCCACTAGAATCAAGTTCTTTCCTCGAAATTCCGAATCGATGGGCGAAAGCTTGCGACGGACACTCTTCATGCGAAGAGCTTGGTTGGGTAGGATGAAGGTTCGTTGAACATATCGGTTCTTGATAAGGGCTGTGACGTATGGCTTGCCAAGCTTCTCAGCGAGAGTAGCAGCCGCGATGTTACTTGTCTATTGAAAGTGAGTTAGTCTTCATGAACATGATTCCTGCAGAGCTGCGCATACCTCAGGGACGGGGATGACTGAACAATAGTTAGTATGGTTCAAAAACAACAAATATACTGGTATTCCATACCTGCATCAATCTCCTCAACTCCCTTCTCTCCGAGAACCGCACGGATCTTCTTAGCGAGCTTCTCTCCCATGTTTTGCCGGCTGCGGTAGACAGAAATACCATCCATGGTCGAGTCGGGTCGGGCGACGTAAACGAATTCGAAGCAATCGGGTGTGTAAGGTCTGTCGTTGATAATCTGACGGAACTTGGGAGCACAGCCCTTCTGCAAAAAGCAAGCCTGTCCAGGGAGAATATCGATAATATTCGAGAAGCCAAGCTGCTTAAGGACAACGGATTCGGAAGCAACGAGGTAATCCTTAGTACCGGGGAGGGTGGCGGAAGGTCGGGATCCAATGCAAAGAGGTCGGATTCCGTTGGCATCACTGAAGTTTGTCAGCTTTTGACAGGAAGTCGAGTAAAGTTGGCACAACTCACCGGAAGGCAAGGATACCGAAACCAGCGATCATGGCTGTGCAGGCAAAAGCGCCCTGGCACTTGGAGTAGACATCACCAAGAGCAGTGAAGATATCCTCCGAGTTGGCGCGAGTCTTGCCAAGCTGCTGAAGGCCGTGTGCGAAAATATTGAGGCTAGAGGTACAAATCAGTTATCGTGGTTCGAACTAGTGCGAGCTTCGATTACGCACAGGAGCTCCGAGTCGGAATCGGAGTTGACATGTCGGTGGGCTTCCTCGTCGAGGAACTTGCGGAGGTATTCGGTGTTGATGAGGTTACCGTTGACGCTCATAGAGATACCGAAAGGGGCGTTGACGTAGAAAGGCTGAGCTTCAGAGCTGTAATCGCATTCCTGGTCAGTGGTGTACAAGATCATGCGTCTAGTGACACATACGCAGAAGCAGTTCCCATGGTAGGGTAGCGAACATGGCCCAGGCCTATGGAGAGTCAGTCTCCGTGTAATCTGTGCATCGCGTTACCATACCCATGTAACCGGGAAGATGCTCAAGTCGTCGTCCATCAGCAAAGACCTTGCTAGCCATACCGAGACCCTTGCATTGAGAAACTCGTCCACCTTGGCAAACGGCGATACCTGCAGCATCTTGTCCGCGCTACAGCTGGTCAATATTTGTTCATATCGATTCTCGGGATTTGGATATTGGCGATAGAGGACTAACATGTTGGAGATAATACAATGTCTCGTGCAAATCAATGGCGGCGGAGGTGGCCTCCTGATCACCTAGCTATTAAAACTGTCAGCATATAATTTGCGATGTTATGTTTCATTTCTTCTTCTCTTATGGTAGGGCACTTCTGTCTCAAGTCCGAGTACGGGCAAGGGTCTCTTTCTATTGAGCGCGGGGGAGGGGCAATAGAGAGAAGAGAAGTGAGGAGTGAAGACTCACCAAAATGGCCGAAACACCACACATGTTGAATATCGTGTCACGAAAATAAATCGTATAGAGGTTAAACAACAATCGAGTGTTCTTACACCCAAACAAGAGTTGGACTTGTACCAGTTTGTTTGGGAAACCTACGGGAAAATTTTTCTCTTCTGGTCACGACGATATCGGTCTTTTTTTTTTTTGGCGACCACAAATCTTTTGGCGGGGTATTGTAGGTCCGGGCGGGCCGGAGAATGATCCAGCGGCGGGGTCCCCAAATATGCCTTCTACTCCGTATTAGTGACGATTAAACCCCAATATCAAAATCACGATGTTGAGATAATTCTTCATTTCTTCGCCATCTTATCGCCATTGCAGAATATCAAACGGTAGTCTGCTCAGGGGATTATGAAAGACGCAATTGGGAATAATGCTTTGATACCTGGTTCAAGCTGCAGTCTAAGTTCATCCATCAAACATACTCAAACCGTGTAAGTGGAAGCCAAGGTATCGATAGCAGCAGATAACGGACTATGAAAAAGCATGAAATATTAATCCCGCATTTCGAAATTCTCATGCCAAATGACCACTCTAATGTAACATTAGCTCGTTTTACGAATGAAACTTCACCGCGGTTTCCTAGCATCTTGATCTGTATCAATGAAGCATGTAGCTCCTCCATCCATTTCATCAGTTTACAGGATCGCAACGTTGAGAACTTTCGCATATTCTAGTTCGTATTACAAACCCTCCATATTGCTCTCAGTCTTAGCCTGAAAAGGAAAACCCAAACAAACGCCCGAGCACAGCAGATGGCTACAAAATAGAACTATCTTTTTGAATTTTTTTTGTTCTCCTTATCCCCATCCACCTTAAAATTTCTGAGTCATGCATGGCACATCCATTTACAAGTCAAGGCATATGCCACCCATGTCAGCACCATACACCATATCAATCAGGCGTGCACGGGACAAGGATTGATCTGTATGTATGACGCAATCCCCAGCCAATTTGTTTATCCTCCACATAACCGATAAAGTCTTCCACATTCCCAAAGCTCTCCCGAAGTTTCCCCCAGAAATTCATATTCTCCCCAATGCTTGAATCTCAAGGCAAGAGTCCTATATCACGCATTTTCCTCATAGTTATCAGGCTTATAAGCCGCTGCTTAGCTGCTGTCTTTAACAAGCGAGGAATCACCTCACAAGCCCCGTTGGCTCAGTGGTANNCGATTCCAGTACGGGGCAAGTGGTTCAAAGGACTTAACGTTTTGCCAATCAGCGCGGTATTCTTTTTATTATAAGTTTAAATATTAATTATGATTATTATTATTTTAAAAATTTCTTTTTACCTAGCTATTATCCATATAGGCTAGTCTCTACCTTTTAACCCTTTTTTTTTTTTTTCTGTCT
>PVQA01000413.1:0-16940 GCA_002980515.1 Fusarium burgessii
GGCTTCATAAGAGCACTGATACAGTTCTTAACCTCCTCACTCTTGCCGCAGAGGAGCTCACCGGCGCCCTCCTCCTCGAGGCCCTCGAGGGCAGAGACGTGTGTGCGGAATACAAACTTGTTAATGTCTTGAACAAAATCCTCATGAAGTTTCTTGCACTGCTGCTCCTTATCTGTCCAGTCGTATGTGTTGGCCTTTGCATCGACACAATGAATCTCCTTGTGGTACTCAACGAGAGCATCAATGGTATCCTTGGTGAGCTTGTAGGCAACCTCATTTCGCAGAACCATGTCGACATGAACAATATAGGCCTCAATATGGACGAGCTCATAATTCATGATGGCCTCGACCAGAGGGTTGCTGGCATCCCGCTTGAAGTCTGACTCGGGAGTCTTGGGTAGCATAAGCGAGGTCAAGGTCCAGATAGCATTTGGTGATGAGAGAGTCTCGGTGAGACATCGCTGGTGTTGAGGCACAGAGTTGAGAGGACGCTTGACTCTGTTGATACGCTTGAGGGTTTGGGTAAGCCAAGGCTCAACTTTTGAACCCAAGACAACATTGACTGATGAAGCCCGAGGAGCGAAAGCGGCGGCCGACGCCGGGAGTAGTTGGACGGGCATATTAGTGAAGCGAAGCGGAGCGGAGCGCAGGGGTCTATGTCTATCGCTAGGGCGGAACGGGGCTATCATAGAATTGTAACGGGAACGTTATAACAAACGTCAAACGTCGGCGTTTGGCGTTGCGTTTATCGCTGATTGAAAGCGGAATACGGCGTAAGGGATATCGAACAAGAATATATCAAAAAGGAAAACGTCGGATGACGGAGCAGAGCAGGGATTCGGAGAGGATAGTAGATATGATAGTAGAGGTTGATGGCGGTACTATAATATTATCTTGTCTGATCTTGTGGGGTGAAATCGCCTGCTAAGCTGCCGTAACCGAGTTAGAAGAAAGAGAACGTAGGACGAATTGCTCGTAAAGAAGAAAGAAGAAGAGGAAAGGGGAAACGGAGGGTGCAGGTGGTGTGGGGAGATGATATACTTTGGGGTGGGTGGTGGTGGTGGTAGTGTCGGGTCGGCTACTGAGTCTTGTAGTGGTAGTAGTGGTGGGTAACTTAAAGCCGCTGGTGGTGCTGGTGCAGGTGAAGTCCAGTCGGAGCGGGGACTAGTGAGCTAAAAAGCAGCCCTGTATTTAGCATTTTAGTGACTATAGGCAACGGCCCACTGTTGGAGGGAGCCAAGCCACCTCACTCACCAGGTCACCTTAACAGGTCATGACGGCGACCCCAGGCAGCGCAGCGCAAGCCTAACTCTTTGGCCTCTTCCACATCTGCGATGCATCTGCAGCTGCACGGCACTGACCATGTCCGGGGTGTCTCGGAGGGTGTGAAATATTCAGGTCAGGCTCTGCATTTTGCTCGGAGGAGGCGTGCGGCTGTGTTGACCTGCATATGCTGGCTTACACAAGAGGCAATACTTGCTGTACCTTGCGTATTCATTCTCCTCGGTAAGTACTTACTAACCTAGCCTAAGGTGACCCGGACTTTGAGAGACTGTAACATCCTATTCCTTGACAGCTGAAATAATGCAGGCATACGGCACAACGTGCTGGTCTTTTTTTTTTTTTTTTTCAAGGTTGCTATAGTGTAGGGCTTTGATATTGACTCACAATGGAAGTCGTCAATAGATCCCGGTCTAGGGCAAAAACTGGGAAGAGGTTTTTGTTGTGTGGGTGTGGCGTTCTCTCCAAGTACTGGTACTTTAAGTCTTATCGTATCCATGTATCCACTTCTACCAGTCTTTCTCTCTCATCATGAATGTCAGTCCCAGAAACTCAGTTTCATTGTATCAACATCCCTTCAAAAAATTGAGAAATAGTTACATAGCAGACATTATCTAGCCCCTACTCTATCAATCAATATCGCATCCCCACCCAAAAATCTCCCCATTTGACGCCCTACCACACTTGGACGCCTAGGCCATGCCCTGCCCTAGGCGTTCTCCTGTCAGGAAACAAGAAACGAAACAGCCGCTGGCGCTTCTTCGTATTCCCTGTCTTTGATCCTAGTCCCTTATCAATGCCGTCCTTTCCATGAGACTGCTTTGTGTGTCTGTGTGCGCGCATCTTGATCAGAGACTCGGCTTGGGCCCCTGTGTAGTTTACTTTCTGGCTGGAATGGGCCTTCAACGTAACCACACTTGATAATTTAGCAGGAAAAGTTGAAAAGTGACAAGCTATTTTCCTGCAGCTTCGAGTCTAGTCCTCACCAACAGGCCACTTTCACCCTCACATAAACCTAGAACACAGGGTGGTCAACCAGTTTGGCCCATTTCATGGTGATATTATGCGGCCTACTCCTAGACCGATTGATAGCTAATGAGTCTTTCTGTTTTTCTTTCAATTCAGCCCTGTAAGCTCGTTCTCCTTCGGCATATGATGTTGCTCTGCCTGTCGAGAGTTTCCGTAGTCTACCATCACAAGCATAAGAAATCTTGGAGGGGAACTTGGAAGCGCCGCTTATGCAGACTTCAAAATTCAGAAGAGCCCTGGGAACGTTTCTGGTCGTTTCCACAGAAAATCACCTTGGGTTCTGCTCATTCGTGCCCTTACTCTCAGTGGGATGGGGCGAGCAGAGACATTCATGCCCTCCTTTATCCCGTGTCCCACAAGTTATGGCCCGAGGGACTTTCACGACTCGTCCATCACACCCTAATCGACGCTACGCTCGGTGAGATCAAACGTCAATATTGTGCTCGGGGCTGGCTGATGCCCCAGGATCTTCAGCTGGCGAAATGATGGTAATAACAATGCCAGTACGATCCTGTCAATGGGATGCAACGGTCGCTCTGTCCAGCAGCATCCTGTGAGATGACCTGCATATGCATACGCATGCGATAACACTTGCACTACCAAACGCGCGAGTGCTTGGCTTCTCGATACAGTTACATGAAGTTGGTCTAGTTCCCAATATCACATCCACCTCGGTGATGTGAGCTGCTATTCCCCCTTCCGCCCCCGCCGTAAATATTATCATCACTTTTCCATGGTCATTCCTTGACAAGTGAGAGATTGTACCATTACGAATACCAAAGTAACACTGTACTGCTTTTCCCCTAGGACAAGCCCTGATCCCCGTTCTCCGCCCTATTCTCAGCATTAAAGGATATCTAAGGGGTATCTTCACCTTCAACGGCTCCGGTTCCATAAGGTAGCGGTCGCTCCCGTCGCTCCCGTCTCGTCTTTAAGGGGAGAACAGGCTTTTCGCGATGTGGTTGGCTATGAATCTTCGTCCCGTCGCTTCAAGACTCCAAAGTTGAGGAGCACGATCCATGCATCGTCGATAACTCTGTGCCTGGATACCAGAAAAGGAGAGGATACTTATCCGAATGTGAGGAAATAGAAGGAGCACGGGGGCTAGATCAGGAGCCAGGGGGGATTCCAAAAGGCTGGAGAGGAATGAGAACCCGTCGATGTCCTGGTACGAAGTTGAGTCATCCATGCTAGTGTCAGACGTGAGGTGAGGCTCTCATGAAAGTGCTCCTATAGTCTGTGATTGGTCCATGTCTTAGCAATATGAACCAATCAGAGCCAGTGGCACTTCTCGGCTCAAGTCCCATCAGCCAATCATATATCATAGATAGCTCAAGACAAAGAGAACTGGGGAGACCAGCAAAGGGTCATGGAGTCAACAGAAAAGCCAGTCCCAAAGTGGAATATGTGTGACTTTGTCGAGCTCATAAGCTCTTCAGGAGGCGCTTGTGGCCCTTTTTGCGGGTGGTTTTCGTTGAAGCCAAAGCTCTACCTCGTCTTGTCTTGGTCCGATCTGCTACGGACTTTTGGAGACGTGATGCATTCCAGAGAACAGGCACCGGGACCCAATATCGAAATGATCCCTGTCTTTCCTGAGAGAAATAGGCATAGGTAAGGGGGCCGGTTGCCCTTTTCTATCCTTTTGTTGGACCTCGTGGTACGGTTCTAAAAGCATCACCACATCAGGCATTCTACCCTTGCATGACCGCACGGCCAATGGCCTCGCCTCAAGTCATAACTGCTAGATGATGGTGAAATGGACGACATGTACGACGCGTTCAGCGACGCGTAGTCGAAGGAGGTTGATTGCCCGTTAATGGCACTGAATGTGAGTGTGTGTCTCAAGAGAGAGAGAGATGGATGGCTGGAAGGATCCACTGATCGCTCGGCCGCGCGCCGGAACCAAGAAGATTCAACAGATGCACGTGCAACATCCAAAGTGCCTCTAGAAGGTACCGATACCAGATGCTGAAAGTACGGTTGTATTGAAGAGAACAAGGAACCCACCTACTACTAGAAACTGGATCCAGGTGTGCCACTAACCCGGTATTGTGGCGCAGTTTACGTACCCTGTACTATTTTTGGGTTCAAGGATGCCTGTCGCTATCGGGTACGTATTCTCCGTGTATCAGTGATTCACTAGCAAAGTCTGGTAGATCTTCTAGGCTGAGGATCTACAATTATTCAATTCTGCCTTTCCTTTGCAAGACCTGATACTGCATGAATATGCATGCACGAAGGCACATGGTGCAAGCGAAACGGAGAAGCCGCTTCCGTTCTTCAGAGACGGCCGCTCACTCGTAGCCCGCAGAATTTTTCTGCCGTGTTCGTCATAAGTCACATGGAAAAGTCAGGTCGCATTTTGTTTCATGGGCTGTGTATGGTACAGTATCGTCGCAAAATAGCGTGTGACTGCTAGAAACCCCATGTTTCACGACGTCTCTGTAGCCGCCCTCGGAGTCTATCATGCAGCGGTGACGTCGCTGAATAGCCACGGAACTCCAGGACACGGTTCATTTTATGGCTTTGGTGGATTTAGTGTATTTGAGCTGGTGTAATTTAGGCATGGTCAGACAAGACTGCAGAAAACCTTATCGACCGTATGTACATCCAGACATCTGCCTGATGTGTTGATTGAGCTACCTGCTCAGCAGAAGACTGAGTAGTCATGCGATACACCATGCGGCCGTGCCTTTGGCCTTCACATTGTGGCCGTAGCCACCAGATTGTGAAAGGACATTGTGCTTGTCATTCATGCTTGCAGGGTAGGCGAAATGCTAATATACAACAACCGGGATGAACTTTCTTAGTACATTGGTATTTCTGCACTATTACAATACTCGGCCTATCGTTGTCAAATTACCAAAACGTAGATCTGTGATTCCAAAAATAACGTGAAGCCAAAATCGAAAATCGATGATGAATTCAACGGGATTGTTAGTATTGAAAGGCCGGAGCGGCACGGAACCGATGACGGCGAAAAGGTCCCACTTGAACCGACCGGCCACTTGCGGACAAGTCCGTAAGTGTGGCTGATATATCGAGGATATTTTTCCTAATCAGGAAATGCGCCCGGATCTGGCTTGAAAGATTGACCAGCATTTTCCCTTACCGACTTTGTTAGTCAACGACATAGTATTTTCGCATACCGCCTTGACGATATACTCTAGAATACTGCAGGACCTGAAATCACAGCACAGCATCGTTGAAATTTGGAGGCTTATCATCAGCGCTACGGACACTCCCAGGCTTCCATCAGTGCTAGTGCATGTGGCTGTCGTAGATCTTAAGGCTGGGCTGAAGTGACATTTAAACAGCACCAAAAAAATAGGACATGCAAATCGATATCCCAAGTGATCAGCAATCAATTAGGCGTATTCTAAAATCTGTAAATCATATACAGCTGCTAGATTCCGGGGTTTATAGCTGGATGAGCTGAAATACTATGGAAATTCCAATATCTAGACACCCCTGTTTGTTACTTTGGGGGTTGAAAATCACAACCTGACGTCTATATTTGAATCAAATCCATATCTAATCCCCAAAGCGTCATTTGACTCACAAACACGACAATGACAGTGACAGTGACAGTGACATCGCTTGTCAATTGTCCCTTGAACAGCTGAGCACAGCTCACACATACTCACTCACTAATCCTGGCTCGGCAGTGGATTAAAGTCGGACGTGGCTTGCAGATCTCCGGGTGGCTGTGCTCGCGTGTGGCGTACCGTTCCCCGCACCCGAGACTTCATCCTCTGAAAAAACAGGAGGCCTACGCTACCGGTACTACCGAGAACCCCAAGACCGTTGAGAGCCTCACTTGAAGCCTCACGTAAAACGTGGCACCAGCAACCGCTCCCTCGGGTACGGATTAGAGGTCTTGAAACAAGTTGAATTTTCAAGGTTTGCTATTAGAGATGTCTATTTTTCGAATTTCCAAAATTAGCATGTTTATGCCCTACATTCCAGGGTCTAATAACAAACCAAACAGTCTAAGCGAATGTGTTCTGCCTCACTTGACTTGTAAACTCACTTACAGCAGTACCTCGGGAACTATACGCTGGCCACATGAAATGGCCGTGGCTCAAGTCTCGTTGGACCCTTGGAAGAATGTTCTCGGTGGCATCCAACTAGGATACGATTCGGATATGGAATGACTCCGAGTCTATGCACGGAGCAGACCAACGAATCCAAGAATTGCCGACGGAAGCAATGCTTGCATCAGAGTTCGGTTACGAGTTAATGGCACATTATTGCGAAGAAATGCGGTGTTCAGGGGCACATTGACTAATGCAGACTCCAAGACCAGCCAAGGTACTATACTGTACTTTCGCCCATGACTCTATCAAACCCTTGCATGTCTCGAGAGATAACGTCCAGTCGTTGATAGGATGGCAATAGTATTACACACAGATACAGATACAGCTACACAGCTATATCGCTCCTACTCTCTCGTCATATCATTATCATTGTCCCTTACGCCCTCAAATTTGCGTCCACGCCGCGTGATATCCAATCCGCAATGGCCATGATGGTGATCATGGGATTCACGCCACTGGCGCTGGGAAACACGCTCCCGTCTGCAACGTACAAGTTCTCTGTGCCCCAGACCCTCCCCTTCTCGTCCACCACGCCCTCGTCGCTGCTCGCGCTCATACGGCACGTGCCCATCTGATGGGCCGAGCTCCAGGGTGCTGTTGGTGGTTTGTTGCCCACTTCGCGGACGCGGCGGAGCCAGGCGGCAAAGTCTGGGTCGGTGGTCTCTGGATCGGCCACTGAGCCTTTAGAGTCAAGGGAATGTTCCGACGACGTCTCTCCCCTGCGGACAAAGGGCTCCAGACCCTTGAGAAGAGGGCATATCTCGACTGCTCCCGTGACATAGCAGATCTTGGCCAGAGCTTCTACGCCTTGGATAGTATGGGCTCGATCATAGTCCGAGGGAGTATAGTCGATGCGAGGTCGACCAGTAATGGGATCTGGAAAGACGCTGCCTGCGTCGCGGTCCCTGGTCAACGATATCCAGGCGTTCATGTGACGCAACTTTGTCATATGGAGTTTTGCATCTAGGCCGCTGGTCCACGGCGGCTGGGACAGGATTGTGAATGGCTATGACGAGTTAACATGATTCGACGACAGTACTGGACTTATTACTCACTACCATGCATGTAGTCTCCAGCTTCGTTCCGTAGCCACTCCCGTCGACGTTGTCAAACTGCGGACAGTAGCTGGTGATAATGCCACCATCCCAAGGTATCGTTTCTTCCTCCCATACTGCTGTGACGAAGTTGCAAGGATGAAGGTGCAAATTAGCTCCGACATTTGGATTCTAAATGAGTTAGCCAATAGCCTCGATCAATGCTGACAAGGAGACGTACAGTAATACCACTGTTTTTGAGAATAATCGGACTCCATAATGAGCCTGCTGCAAGGATGACCTTCTTAGCCTTGACTATAACCCGTCTTTTGATTCTACCAATAGAATCACTCACGCCTCCTGCACTATCTCTCGACACCCACTCTCCATCGACGCCAATGGCAGTCTGTCCATCATAATCGAATAGGATTTTGTTCACCTGAAATCCTTCCATAAACTGAGCACCGGCCCTCGCAGCATCCGGTAACCAGCTTACAGCTGGCCCCCGCTTTTCTGCCAGACCACAGCCGAGGTGACACTGGCCGCAGAAGTGCTCTCTTCCTCCCGTGTTGACTGGCGCAGGACTTGCCGTCCAGCCAAGCTTGCTTGAGCCATTGAGAAGGACTCTGTTTTGGTGATTGTGGCGTATCTGGTCAGTTCCAACCCCTTGAAACTCCCACACACGGTCTAGACACTCGTCAAACTCTGTGGATGTGAAGAACGAAAGGCCTTGATCTGCCCATTCCTCTCGCACAAAGTCCTGGGGTCTGAGACACACGCTCCAGTTGACGGTACCTCCTCCACCCCATGCACTGCCAGAAGTGACGGTGCATCCTGAGTCTTCTGTCATAAAGAAGCCCGCATTGTCGTATAGATGAGCGCAGGCAGCATCCTGAGGCATGGGGAGATGTGTGGAAGGGTAGTGGTAGGCCTTATCCACGACAATGACTTTGTGGCCAGCCTCTGCTAAGTTTTTGGCCGAAACGCCTCCGCCGCAGCCAGAACCGACAATGACAACATCGGTCTCGATGGTGTGTACGTCATCGCCTGCTTCGATCTGGAGAAAGTCGTAGTTGAAGGTTTCCTTTGGTTGCCAATACTTGGGCGTATCTGAATAGCCCGTGAGCTGATAAAGAGCTGAACTGGTCTGAGAATATGCCTTAGAAGACATGGCAGACATTGTTTTGGCCAAGGTGGACCAGCGTTCTTTGGGAGACGTAGCCCATGATTTGAGGATGGCTTCACGGACGTGGGCAGGTTGGTAGTATATGGGCTGCCAGTAACCAGTGATGAAATAGCTACCAGGACGGGTGCTTGAGGATGATTTAGTGATGTGAAGGAATTAGAAAGATGTCTCCTAATTGTACTCACGACATTAAGCTCAATAAACCGGCAAGTCGTTTGAGTTGGTCGGGCGGGGAGATGGCTAGGGTCCTCATGAGGTTATCTCTAAAGCGAGCATCATTGACAGGCCTATCCTGGAGAAAAGCACGGATGTTGTCTCTAGTGGCTGGAGCTGCCAGAGCCTCGGCACTGCGATCGAGGATAGCATCAACTTCACGGTCGGGAAGCTGAATCTGGCCCTCTTTATCAGCCACATCAGACTCTGAGGTGATGGAGGGCAAAACACCGTCAACCAGTGCAAAGAGGACGTCCCATTGAATAGGGGAAAAGAAGTCGTATGGTGGAGCATCGGGCAAAGCTGTGGCAATAGGAGCCTGAGGAAGAGGAGAAATCGGTTGTGGAACGGTCATGATATGATGATGGTCAAAATGAAGGAAGCAGTTGGACGAGGAGAGAGTTTGAGACGATTCTGTCTCACATTCGCTTCACACAAGACCAAGACATTTATTATGTATGAGACCAGCAGTTGAAGAGAAAGCGTCGGGTCTGTGCCACTAGGGGACCAGGGGGAACATACAGGGGCCTCGAGTCAACTACTCGCGACAACTAAGAACCATAAATTGACATTCCTTAATACCAAAAATGAGGGGAAGCTCCAAAAGAGGAAAGGTCGTATGAGAGTAAACTTATATCGAATAAAACGATCCTCGGTAGTAGTAACAAGTCTTGTGATAATCGTCCTCTCAAGGTTTAGTTTGCGAGAGAAAAAGCACATCCAACGTCACAAGGATCATGATCAATCGGGCAAGGCAAAGACTCATTACATTGGAAGTCAAAGTTTCACAGGCATAGGCATAGATACACCATCTAGGGAGAATCTGGAGAACACCTCAGTTAGACATTCTTTATATGCTCTGTAAATAGCACTTATTATCGACACGATAAACCCCAACCATACCTTGCGCTTATTACTACTATTCTTATCTATCTATTCTGTGTAGTTGCCCAATCATGTCAACTCTCTTCAAGTACCGATCCGGTCCGTAGCCGGCCCCGCACACAGCTTGTGCGCCCTTTCAACAACTATATTAACCACTTCTTCCAGGTGTATTGAATTTACCCTTCATTCTCTACAATAAGCCAAAATATTCAGAATGGATAAAGCGAAAATTCTACTCATCGGCTGTGGAGGAATTGGTTGTATAGCTGCCCTCAATCTTGAGTTCGGAGGCCGAGCTCAGGTTACAGCTGTGTTGCGCTCAAGCTATCAAATAGTCAAAGAGCGAGGATTCACGATCAACTCTGTCGATCATGGTCAAATTCGTGGCTTCAGACCAACTGAGAGTAAATTGCTTCGTATCTGGCTCTATACACCTACTGACCATGATATAGTCCTACCATCTATTCCTGATGTCTCCGAGTCTGGCATTTCGCCCTTTGAATACATCATCTGCGCTACCAAAAACATACCAGTTATATCTACGTCTGTAGCTGATCTTATACGCCCCGCCGTCACTACTGGACACACTACCATCTTACTCCTCCAGAACGGACTCAACATTGAAGTTCTTGTCCAAGAGGCATTCCCAGATAATGTCATTCTTTCTGGTATCAGTATGTGTGGTTCCTCAGAGCCTGAATCTGGCACCATCGAGCACAATCTGCACGACGAGCTGCGTATCGGTCCTTTTGAAGACTCTGGAACCGCTGCTGAGCGAGCAAATGATCTTGTAGCTCGTTTCAATGCTGGAGGACGCTGCACTTGCCACTACGACGGTAACGTCACTTTCTCGCGATGGAAGAAGCTTCTATATAATGCTGTTTATAATCCAGTTGCTGCTATAACAAAGCTCGACACTGGTGATATTCAGCTTTGTCCTGGCCTTGTCGACGAAGTTATACGGCCTGGTATGAAAGAAATCCAAGCTGCAGCAGCTGCTTATGGACAGGATCTTACAGACGAGATGATAGAGGCGACAATTGTGACCGATCCTATCAATGCGCATGTCTCACCGAGTATGTTTATAGACGTCAAAAAAGTAAGTGCTTGCATTACGTCTGCTCTATGTCTGCCCAGCAGTTCATGGTTTCCAGGCTCCAGTCCACCTGTAGATATTCTCCTTAACTATGGCCTATATGCTCAACAATTATCTTCAGATGGGAACATCGTGCTGACCCTCTCTCAGGAACAGTACATTGAAGTTGAAAACCTCCTTGGCGAGCCACTCAGGGCTGCCCAGGCACGTCAAGTTCCAACTCCGATTCTGCAGAACCACTACTCTCTAGCAAGTAGCTATCAGTGGAAGCTCCTCAAAAAGAAGGATATTTCGGAGATAAAATAATGCAGAATATCCTCCAGGACCTTCGCTCAAAATGACGAATTTTCTTGGGCTGGCTAGAAGTACCCAGGAGCTCATGCGATGGTGCTAGCAGAACTTGCGAAACTTTATTGGATCACATAGTGTCCATGGCATGGTATTTTCGTAGAAGATTATTCAGTCTGATTAACTTGACTTTGGATATACGACAGCAGGCGAGCTGGCAATGCCGAAGAATTCATTGTATCCTCAAACTCTGATACGAACCGGACTCTTAAAGGTTATACAGTAGTCAAATTCAGCTTTTTGAAAACTCAGTACTTCCAAGGCATTGGAGCAGAGAATTCGAGTAGCCTATCCTCTACAAGTACTGTCTTTCTTACCGTATCAGTCTTAGCTCTGGTATCTACCGCACTCTATAGAAGTCTCAAATTCTGTACAAATGAATAATCCATGAGAATCATAGCCAGGACTCAATCGGACCTGGATTGTAGCATTATAAAGTTGTACTGTCATATATCCCCCTCCCAGGAATCGCACTCGTGCTGTTCGATTCTTTCCTCTCTTTGTGAAAACCCTTCTCTCTTCTAGGAAGCCAATATCTGCTTCATATGTTTCTTTCCCTTCTCCCTTACGCGCGCTGTCTACCAAGGTGTGACGGAATAGAGAGGGGGTGCTATCATTTCATTTCATCTGTTGTACAATGCCAAACCAGGGGCTGAAGAAGAAATCATTATCGGCCTAGTCCTGATTGACAGTTTGCTAGCGCACATATTAGCACCATGACAGTCGTTTGGAGACACCGCAGAACTCACCACAAGCCAGTCCATGCCCTCGTTCACACCGCTTCCATCGACCGCTGAGCAGGCCATGATGCTCCAGTTGCGGTCGCGGAGCTCACCCAGACGCAGCGCTTCTGAAATCTCGCCTGCGCCCTTGGCGCCAGGTTGATCCTGCTTGTTGGCAAAGACCAGCAGAGCCGCGTCCTTGAGTTCCTCCTCGTTCAGCATGGCTGAGAGCTCCTCTGAAGCAGTATGTAATCGCTCGATATCGGTCGAGTCCACGACGAAGATGACAGCTGCTGTGTTGGCATAGTAGCACCGCCAGTAAGGTCGGATGCTTGTTTGGCCGCCGAGATCCTGTGGTCGTCCGTATTAGTATCTTGTGGCCTGTTCTTAGATCGGAAGAAGTCAATTTCATACCCAGACGTTGAAGTTGAGGTTCTTGTATGTGACAGATTCGACGTTGAAACCAATTGTAGGTATCGTTGTGACAACTTCGCCAACCTTGAGCGCCGGTTAGTATGTATATGCGCGTATAAGGCATGATAGTCGAACCTTGAGTCGATACAGCAATGTTGTCTTTCCAGCATTATCCTATGACGCCGTTTTGTTAGCGTCTCCAGGCAGACGATAGTCGAATAGACGTCATCCTACCAGACCGAGAATCAATATTCTGATCTCCTTTTTCGAGAACAGTAGGTTGGAGAACCAGGACATTGAGTTTCCCATGATGAATAACTTGCGACGTCTCCGGTGCTCCTGGGTATTTTGTGCTGCCACTGGTTCTGCCCTGCGAATTCGGGTCGTTTCAAATATCGTCTCGCGCTGGCGCCTGGACAACGGAGAGGACGATGTAGAAGAAGTGGATTAGGTTAAGTGTCGGTACAGTTTAATAAGCTTGTTTATCGTTTATCGTTTGTCGTGTCTCGTAGCAACAAATGCAAATTATGTTTAGTAAGTGAGTAGAACGTACGGGATACGTAATTTAGAGATCCCCTTTTCTGGACCTCTAAGTTAATGCATCTGGGGCCTCTCATGGACAAGTTGCTCTTTTTGGCGGCATTGGGTTGGCCCAAGCGCCTGACAAAATAACCCGGACCACCTCGGCCTTCAACTCCTGCGATACAAGAGTCTCTACTGAGCTACATGTAAGTCATTACCAGGTTTCATGGGATCTGGTATGCACATTGATGTACGGCATTACCTGGCTTTCAAGTTTTTATAGCCATGGATTCCTATCTAGCTGAACAGCTTAGTACCTAGGTAAGCATTGGGCTTGAAGTTGATAGTCTACAAGTCCCGTTGAATGATACCAAGCCACTCTAGTATATAGTAACCATTGGGTCAGTAGCTTGGCTGGGAATCTGATAACGTCTGGTGCTCTAGAATGGCTCCTGAGACATAGGCGTTTTCAATAATAGCCGGCTATTTAAGGAACATTATCTTTGTAGCACCACACATTTCGGACAGACTGATTGAGTATCTATTATGCCGTTCATAGAAGAAACAAAGTCAAATCGTTCTCTCATGTGAACAAATGTCGCAAGACAATCACTGACTTCAACAAGTCCCCTGCCTTCGTACCCCAGCTAATTTTGTCACGAGCTCCATCCAACAAGAGTCACGAGCCGGACTACGAAATGTTTACCTCAGCAGAATGATCGTCTGGCCGCGGTGCGAAACCTCAGGCCTCAATCTCGCTAGTCCCACAAATATCTGCACCCACAATCGAGGGTGAAAACCCTAGAAGCGAAATTCCCTAGAAACAAGTGTACTGCATTTCGATACTCCATCACCATTTGGCAACGACTGACCGACTCGACCATCAACGCCGTCACCATGCCGGTATGATAGTCCCTATATATCGCCCTCGAAAGCACGCTCTCGCTCTCTTCATGATCGACGATGGAATCGCATCGAATGAACATATTCTCGCCGCCTCACCGTCGATAATGGATGAGTGGTGATCTTTTGAGGGTTCTGCTCTTACGACACCCGATCGCTAACCCTTCTTTCTCATATAGAGCCACAAGTCTTTCCGAACCAAGCAGAAGCTTGCCAAGGCACAGAAGCAGAACCGCCCTGTGCCTCAGTGGATTCGCCTCCGAACTGGCAACACCATCCGGTGCGTTTGATCCCCCTTCGAGATCACGATTTCGACTCGACTAAACCGCCCGCGGCCGAGTAACCCTTGACTAACATGATTGACCAGCTACAATGCTAAGCGAAGGCACTGGCGCAAGACCCGCATCGGTATCTAAGCGATTACTCCTCAACTATTGTCCACTCCCGAGCCCAGCACCCGACTTTTCTCTCTTGGGCATGGTATCACGATGATTGATGTGAACGGAAAGGGGAGGAATGATGTTGATGTTCTGGCGTGAACTGAACTACAGGACCGTGCTTGCACTGCGCATGCGCTCGGGGGTGATGGGCCGGTTGCCTGGTTTATCGATTATTGCGGTTACTGCATATCGCGGACGGTCATAGGGAAAAGGGAATGCAAAGACTTTGATGCCCCAAAAAGAAAACGGGCCTGAACTACATGAATGCAGTCTACTTCGCCTGTGAACGACGACAAGGCAAATGCTTGCTCTTGTGTGCTATTTTGTCGAGCAGCAGACCGTATGCTGTTATGCAAGTCCTCAAAGTAGTCAAATCAAACAGATCACGCCCCAAACTTGACTTTCGCCAACCAGTACATACCTCACATTGACCACCTACGCATGTAATTGGACATCTTGATAACCCCAGTTAAAATGGCAAACATGTATTGTAGTCCTAAGCTAAGCTAAAGCGACAGTCTACCGGTGCGCCTAACTTAAGGATTTAAAAACCCATGTTCAAATGAATCTGCGTGAAGAGCTACATCGTGTAGAGAGCCTGCCTCGAGCAATACCATGTTACCGCGGCAAATCTTCTTTGTGCTCTCCGCGTGCCAAATTTCTGGCCCAAACAACCCGGAAAACCAAACTTTAACGCCTGTTGCGATCCCTGTCAGCCATAAGATCTATATGGTTTAGGATCGCGAGTGCACGACAGGATAGGTTCCTGCGGTCCGTAACCCAAAGATAGATCAATCCCACAGTCCGACCTGTGCATCTCTTCCACTTTCCTCCTTGACAGTACACGGATGGCAGATGCAAGTTGAACGCTTAACGATCCTCAGCCCACTCGTTCTCGCGACGGATCTGCTCCTCCTCCTCGGGCGTGAAGTCGTTGGTAATGTTGAACGTCTTGCGGATCTCTTCGGGAGACTTGCCCTTGATCATGTTGGCGACGGTCTTGCAGCCGACATCAAGAAGAGGCTTGATGTCAAGGTAGTTGGATGCCTGTTGTGATGTGTTAGGATTTTTCTACGGTTTGATCAACAGGAATGGATTAACGTACGAGAATGATTTCAAACAACATCTCCTGGTCGACCTGCATGAACTTTTGGTCCCACTCCTCGATGTCGGTGGTCTTCTTACGGGCGTCTGACTCATCGTCCTGAGCCTGGGGAGGATCGTTGCGGTGGTGGTCGCACCACTCAATGACCTTGCGAAGGACGGCCTCATTGACCTAGGGAATGTCAGATGCGAAAAAGTCAAGTTTGATGGAAGCAACGTACGTTAGGGATAGGAATGGGGTTTTCAGCATTGATTCCCTCATCGCCAATATCATCCAGCATGTTCTTGATCAACATGGATCGTTCGGCAACAACGCGGTCTGTGGATGTGTGTTAGCAAGCTGATGAGCAAGACCGTCAGAGTGGCGCTAACTTACCGACTTCAATGACGGCGCTGTCGTTGGAGGCCAGCCAGACCTTCTGTGTAGAGGAAGATTCGGACATTGTGATGGTTGCGATTTCTGCTAGAATGTCTGACGATGTGAGTAAGAGATTCGGCGGCAGCGGAGAGAAAGTGAAGAGAGAAACTGTGATTGATTTTGGGTGATGATGGAAGTTGGAGGAGTCAGTTCGGTAGCGGAGGCTAGGTAACCAACCAACCAATAACTATGGCGGGGTAAGATAGGTAGGTTGAGCCTCTGAGGAGAGACGGGTGCCTTGCGCTTCAACCAACGACGTACCTCGAAGAACAGGGCTGTGAATCAGACTCGGACCCTCTCTTTTAATGGGGCTGAGTCAGATAAGATAAGCTAGCTGTGGTGGTAGAGAGTACTGGTATCTGAATTGAAAGAAGTTTGTTGAGGTGAAGAAATGAATTTGGCACTGCTGGTGTGATGAGCGTGATTTCGCTGCTTGGTTTGTGTTTGTGAGAGAGAAAACAAATCTGGGGGAGGAAGTCGAGGGCTTTTATATCAATGAATCTCAAACTAAAGGTACATATATTCACAGTGAGTGGACCTGCCCTGCTGCTGCCTTGGGAAATAACCTCAAAGATCCCGAACGAGTCAGAAAGCAACCTGAAGTGAAATGCCGTGGTTGGCACGAGCTTAATGGACGTGGGCTTGTCAATTTAGGCAAGACTTGAGAACTCGGATACTGTCAGCGGACAAAGCAAGATACTATTTTAAAAGTTTGAGATAGTTAAAGTGTGAGAGGGTAATCTTCTGTTCGCTGCATGGTTGCCACACCAATGTCTTTGTTCACTTGAGAACTAGGTACTTAGACTAAACTGACTGCCCATTGTTCGAGCTTCTTGAGACAACCTTGGAGCATGCTGAAAACCCTACTAACTAGATACCTAAGGCGAAAAGTAATCTTGGGGGGGAGACGCTTTGTTCACAGCATTATTCCTTAGATAATACATCTGAAGTTACGGAGGTCGCGGTCAAAAGTCTTGTCCCAGATGACATAAGCAGACCAGGGGCTTGACCAATTAGAAGCTAGCGTGGTACTTTATACTTTAGTGTAGATCTCCGAGCCCCTAATATCGCTATAGCTCGCTAGGTATTAGCAGGCTTCTTATCTCTAGGACCTAGATTAATCACTATATTATAGCGATTAGTCTGCTGAAGCTGAAAGGCGTCTTGTACCTTGAGGTACCGACAGGGGTTCTGCCTACTAGTGTGTTTAGCCTTGGGACAAAACTTTTGACCGCGACCTCCGTA
>PVQA01000414.1:0-10282 GCA_002980515.1 Fusarium burgessii
TGTTGAACGGATCGCGTGCGCCTTGATGGCCTTAATTGTTTGTGTATTGTGGAACTCTGTGTCCCCTCCCTTCCTCAGAGAGGGGTCTGCTTATTATGCTTTCCCAGCGAGGCCTAGCCTCGCTGACAGATGGCCGATAGGTCACATGATGCCCCTTGCGGCCACCCTGTTGTTCAACAAGTGTAAGGTAAAAATCTAAGTGCGTCGCTCGCTTACATGCGTCATTCGCTTATCATATACGTCATTATAATATAATATCTAAAATATAAGCTAGATATATTATTTCTAGGTGAGACCTGAGGCTAAAAGCTTATCTTTAACCTTTAACTTAGGTATAACAATAGTCTATATTAGTCTGATGACCAGTAGTTTGTTGAATAGTTAGGTCAACTCAAAGAACCCTAGGGAGACAGATTACTTAGATCGTGACAATCGCTATTAATACATATACACTGGCCGTCTGTCTTCTTCTAGAGGCCAAAAGCTATCCAAGAAACCCATTCACTGCTAACTAGAATCTCTAGTGGCATATCAAAGTGAAAAGAAGCTGGTCTGACGTTTGGGCTTAAGGGAAACCCCAAAGCGTGGCTATTTGACACTTAATTTTCACAGCCACGTAAATCATCGAAAGTCTAAGATTCGTCTTACTAAGGAAACAATTATATGTTCCAGTTATGTAATAGTATCTCTGAGCAAGCACAGTATTCAACTAGTTTCACAAGTATGGCCACGGACGGAAATACAATTGATTACGGAGTACAATACCAGTCTTCCGGGCCTGCACAGGGTCAACACCAGACAAGAAAGATCCCCAGAGCTTAAGCAAACCTCGTGTCATTGGATATCCCATCGACTACACTTTGCGCGGGCTCAATGTTTGTAGAGAAAAGGCTCAAGGTAATGAAAAAGGCTCATATGATGGGCATCTGATTATTACGTTCAGTACGCGAGGTCCGCTTTCCAACCCTTTAGAACCGAGAGAACACCGTTGACATACTGACAGAGGCTTCATCCAATTAAACAGCTAATATCAAGCCTATATTTATTTTCGTTTCTTTTTCTTCTTTTTTTTTTCCCTCAAAGATTAGGTGAAGATTTAGGTCTCTGATAATACAGTTTGAAGGTCGCGACCTAACCTCACTGTTGTGCCGGTATATGTGGCGTATAGATCAGCAGCCAATCAACACTGGGTAAAAAGACCCATAAAAAAAAGTGACAAACTGGTTCAACATCAAACAAGAAAATTCTTGAGACCCTGATCAACGATTGATCTGATTGGCTGGAAGATTTGCGCATAAATGCCCAATCTAGTGGGCGATTGAAGCTTAGGCTTTCAACGCCAGCCTCAATATTTTAGTTGAACTTGGCTCTGAAATGTAATTTCCTGGTCTAGAGATTATAAAAGACCAAGTTTTATTATTTTTTGGATTAATATTGCTGTCGCGGCATGTCATGGTATATTGCGATAGAGTGACTCGCGATCAAGCGTTACATTTCCTAACATGGCTAGCGCTCCCAGCTTAGCTAAGGTCAGTCGTCTCACCAATCTGTTGTCGGGTGCGGGGTTTTTACAAGTGACCGACCCTACTGTACCAAATATATATAGGACATATAGGACATGCGAATCGGGCTCCCCCCAGGCTTGCGTTCGTGGAGACTAAGGTGGTACTCAGGTCGGTAGTCGACTGGGGCGTTTTATTCCATTAAAATTCGACCACGGCGGTGCATACATCAGTATGTATATCAGAATGAAGATAAAACTCTGATTGACCGTCTAATACCTTATTATCTATTTTTTACTCACTTTTGATCGACAAACTCGTAATAGAAGGTGTTCGCCTTGGCGTCCTCACAAGTACATGGTCTGAGCTCAGAGAGTCTGCTTACGAAATATCGTTACAGCCCTGTAAGAAAATCGTTACATCCTAGTCGATTGTCTAGGATCCCAACCAATGAGAGAAGGCCTTGAGGCGGACGGTATCCCTGCTGGACTCACAGTGGTCTCGATATTCTGATCTGCGCTGCAATGTAAGCCAATGACAATAGAGCTTGGACCGGACGGTATCCTGGACAGCCCCACAGTGACATCCCAAAATAGTCAAGTCCGGGTTTTCACAAATGTTTGATCAGACGAGGAAAGACAGATAAGGGACGGGACACGGAACTAAGACTGTCAATGATGAATGGCGATTACAGCGCACGTTTTATTTTTCCTCGCCCTACGCGATATGATTGGAACCTTTCTTCCTCTCTTGAGCTGGAGAAGCCCCTGTGCATAAAAGTTCTTTCTTAATGAGAAAGACTCTTTCGTATTCCCCTGTTGTTGCGAGTGCAGTTTTACGCGTTGTTTGTCGTGATTCCTCCATCCTTACCCTAGAGCCCTGGGTCACATTTCGAGATCTGAATCAAAGTGAGACCAGATAGATTAGATGCCACATTGAATTCTATGTTTGCTTTTTCCTCGTTAGCACACACTCTGATTTCTATGTTTGCTTTTTCCTCGTCAGCACACACTCTGATATCCTCTACCGCTCTGCAACCCTGCTAGGCCACCCAATCATACATTCCGATTCAAAATTAAGCTCGCCCCTTACCAGGACTCGAGAAATATGAATTGGGCAAGACGCGTCACGGAGAAAAAACATGAAAAAGATAAACATGAACTTCGATCCGACCACCTTGAGACGCGAATCTACACGGGTGCAGTCGTCCTACTTAATAACACCAAAATTGGTCGTGCTAAAGAACCATGGCGCCCCCGTCTGTTCCAATCAAGTCCAAGAAACAGCGAGAACGGGATCGTGGTAGAAGACGGCGGCGACAGTTGCGTCAGCAGGGTCAGACCCAGCGACTTCAAGAAGCAGAGAGCCATGAAACTGTCCGGCTTGTGAACCAGGTTCATCACGGAGAGGCCGATGTTACCAATCGTCAGTTGGAAGTGTCGGTTCAATTTCTCTCAATATACCAGTTTACTGACAGACCCATATCCTGTTAGGTCATATACGCGAGCACTCCCACCGAGCCCATTCTGTCGCTCCATCAACTGACGTTCAGCATTTCCAAGCAGGAACCTCCGATCTTCGGATTTCCTCTATTGGCAACAACACTTCCAGACTAATATGCCCCACCCGAGATGCTTTATCGTTAACTACTCCGGTCACACATTCTCCGACAGATACAAGACAAACGAGTGGCGTGTTTCGCACCGACACCAACGGAACGATTACGAGAGAACTGTCAAGGCAAGGGGCGATGGAAAATATAACTGCAACTATCCCGGAATCTTTTGGAACCGACGAAGAGGTGTCAGCAGTAACGGGCCGTCGGCGACGAGATCCAGCCTTATCAGAACGTGAGCTCACACGGCTTCGTGTGCGAGCCTATCGTGCCCGCCAACACTTGGCGAGGATACCGCAAGCTCCGCCGCCCCAAAATAACAGCCTTTTGTCATCTCGGGTGCACTCAGATAATCAGAGCTCCCCCCAAGGAACACCATGTCAAATTGCTCAAAACGATGCAACAACCTCACCGGTCGCTTCTCATCAAGGTGATGAGGCACCGGAGGCAGCGGATGACTCGGGACGAGGCCATTCCAACTCTCCAGTCTCTCCAACGAGTTCGGACTTCGGCCTGGCTGTCTTCGATACTGTTGATGGTGAATTCCGCAGGGTGGATACCCGGTCAGCTTCGCCCGACCGCCAGTCAATGGGGTGCCCAACCTCGCCGGTCAATCATACTGACTAGGTACGGGTGGATCTGCCATACCTTGATCGTTTTGTTAAAGCTCTTCGGGCTCAAGAGACACGGTCCGGCCTTGACTTCCTTGAGTCGCAAATCACTACATATGATTATGTTTTTCGAAGATTTTTCTCGATCGACTGCCGTTGTGAGTTCGTCTCTCTCCGCTGCGTCATGTGGTATTGTTCCTGGCGTCTGACAGAAGGGCTCCTCAGGCTCAGGTTCGCACGAGATTCAAGATCATACGCGAGCTCACACACTTCAAGAAAGAGTGCGATTCTTACAGGGCTCACTACCGCCCTTGGCAACCATATTAGACGAGAACTTTACCCACGAAGCCACCAGATATGTTCACCAGTGGAAGGAATTTCTTTCCGATGAACCGACTGAGCCTTTGTCATTCCGCAAAACGGAAGCTACTCTTGAGAATGGTCCAGTTCGTATTGAGCGGCGGTGGGACGTCGACAGTATCTGGTTTGGGCCCAAGAACCTGCAAGCTATCCGTAAACCCGGCATTTTCCGCTTATCCTTTATGCCCCCGTTCAAACGCAATCTGTCCACCGATCAGGTAATCCGGCCTCACGGTCTCGATCTTGCCACTACTCGACACATTCTATTTGGGTCCGTGAACATGTCGGGGATCCGCTTTGACGTATATCTGTTCTTCCCGCGGGCCTCCAAAACGTCTACATCACGCAACGGCCTGTCTCTGGAACGCCAGAAAGACCTCTACGACAGGATTATCATCCCGGCAGCGTTCAGCAGCATCTCTGATCCCCTCCGTCAAGAACTTCCTAGGTCATATGATATTGCCTACGCCAAATCACGTTCCTTTCAGGAGCGGCCCGAGACGGGTCGATGGAGAGCAGGAGACGATAGTAGGGCTTGCCACTTACAATACACGCTACCGACAGATGACCTTGCGCCGTTTTGAAGCTCCATAGTCCAAAAGGCTAATTCTTTTCTAGTCCAGACGAAGGGTGGCGACAGTGTTGCATACTTCAAGAATCCACAGTTGCTCTTTCAGGCTCACGACCTCAAAAACACCTTTGCAACACCGAGCCTTCAAGAAACCTTTTCACTTGTCCACGGCACTATCCTTTCCGGCATGGACCCTGAGCAGCTGGACCTGCACTCTTGCTGGCTCGACATCGGGACGCGTGACTATGTCCCTGATCAACCACGCGATCGTAACAACACGTGTGAGCCTTTCACGCTACTGTGGAAAAGCGACTGTCATCAATACCTACACGAGACCCTTTCTGAGATAGCCCCCGAAACGCCTCTTTCAGCAAGTCACTTCCGTTCCTTCCTTCTTCGAGATATCGGAACGTACCAATCTCGAATAAAGGCGACGGGAGCCGTCACCCCTGGCTGCCCCAGGAGTCACAAGCCTGCCGTTATCCGTGCGAAGGCCTACAACTGCAACAAAGAACTGTTCTCAGTTATGTATAGCAATTATCGTCTGTTTGGATCCGGCTACCTCCCTTTACTAGCCTTCGATGACGAGATGATCGACGATCTCTCATCCTCTAGCCAGAGTCGCGAAAGGGGCTCAAAAACGCAGCTGTCTCGTGGTGCAATCCTGAAAGCCTGGAAGGCGAACAAGCGACATTTGAGAGCTGTATCAGACCCAAATATGCTTTCGAATTACGGGATTCGAAAGGAGGTTACCTTGCGCTTCGACATCTTACTGATGATGTGGGCCAGTGGCCATTTCCAAGCTACGTGTGGGAGCTACACCGGGCCAGTCGATCAAACAGCCCCTCTCGAAGATGAGCTTGGTGTCTATCATTTACCCTTTTGGACGGTCTCTACTAAAGATATAAACGCCATGATATTCACGCAGGCCGCTCGCTTTGTTCTCTCACTGGACCACTTGTTCTTTCAGGTCTCTACTGGCTTGGCTGAGCAGCGAGCACAGTCTGATGTAGTACAGTGTCACGTTCAGAGAATACTACGCTTCTACACAGCTCAGACGCTTTGTCGACTCTTAGTCCACAGCTTTGTCGGCGAGAAAATGCCTTTTGGGACCTGAACCGGCAGCTCAGCGGCACCGATGAAGAACCGGACGAGGTCTGGCGTGGTGCCGCACAACGGGCAGCTCAACAATTGCGAGCTTGCGGCAGTGGTGCGGCCCCTCCTCCTACCACACGACCAGCTCCTGCTTTGGCTTCATTTGGCGAAGTAGCTGAGAGGAGCTTTGAGGAGAGAAAGCTTATAGCGCTAGAGACCATCGCCGGGGCTGCTCAGCTCTGGATTGTAAGTATAGCCAAGTCATTAGATACAACTTTGAGTACTGACTTCCTATCCAGCGGCTCAATCAACCAGACGAGGAGGGGGATGATGAGGGGGAAGAGGATGACTAGAAAGATAAAGGAAACTCAGCGGTGTCGGTTTTGAATCCGACTACCGCATCTCAAGGACAAGGATCACGACCACCGTGAATGGCTTCATGGTTGGAATGAACTCTAAACCACGAGCAAATTACTGTTTAGACGATTAGCAGACTAAGCATGGGTATGAAAGGTCATCTCTTATCGCTCCTTTACATTAGAAAATCAAGCGGTCATTTACTCTTGGCTGTCCATGCATGCATGCGGTACCACATGTGCAGTACCATGAGACCGCATCTTGCTTTGGTGGAACTGAAGCGCACTCTGTTGGTTCGGTGCGAACTCGCTGCTATGACAGCATCTTCCATGCGGCGCCCAGAATTTAAGAAATTTAAGCTGAGGTAAGAGTGCAATGTACTGCGGGGCCAAGTGACTATACCGCTAACCCAATTTAGCACATTAGCGGTGATTTTGGGGGGTTTTGCAACAGTCACCTCTATAGCCTGCCATAGGCATCATGTGACCTATCGGCCATCTGTCAGCGAGGCTAGGCCTGTTTAGGAAAGCATAATAAGCAAACCCCTCTCTGAGGGACAGTTCCACAATACACTTACAATTAAGGACATCAAGGCATACGCGATCCGTTCAACAGCTTCATCCTAGTCAGCCCGGCGTTTGCAAAATGTTCTCCCAGAATAATGAGATTGAGCTTCACAGTGTCAAGCCAAGTGTCCGTCCATATTCGCGAAAAGTGCGTTAATAATAACTCCTGAAGACTGCATCTAACATTGCATAGAGCCTAGTCGCTGCCCAGACCGAGGAACGTTCGGCATTGATCCAGCAAACCTCCTGGAAACATGGCGACCCTCGCCAATCAGATTCTCACTCGGAGTCTCAGGGTTATGAGACATACTCGGCTTCTTACTCCCGACTGCAGCGATCGAGCGTCTCCCCAAAAGGCTGTCATGAACGAGCCGAGCCCACACTTGAGGCGACTCCCTCATTGACCGGACTACTCAAGAAAAAGCTGTGCTTTCGATCCTAGTGTAAGAAAGAGAATCCGAAAAAGGTCTGCAGCAACAACAGACTCTCGGCTCTAGGACACTTCTCGTTGTTTCATTTGCCTGCTATAGCAATCACCTTGTTGCTGCTAGTTCTCTATGTACGACACTTCCGTTGGACACCTCCTCACCCAACAGGCGATGAACTGAGTGCTTTACAATTCGCTGCAAAGGCACACGAAACCTTGATCCTGATATCTTTAGCTGATATAATGCTTCATCGCATCCTATACGGGCTGCTCATGGACGACGGTATTCCGCTTGGGTTTTTGCCTTCGGTATTCAGCTTAGGTTCTCCGGTACAATATTTACTCAGTTGGGACTTTTGGTCAGCATTGTTCAACCCAACTGCGAATCGGAGATTTCACGGATTAACTGGGGTCATGATCGTATTCATTCTCTTGCTTAGCATTATGGCTAGCCCATTCTCGGCAACTGCTATGATTCCACGCCAAGGTTGGTGGGATGCAGACAATGATTTCTTCGGAGACCCGGCATCGCGAGATACACTACCAGTCTACTACATCTCGGGTAACCCTGCTAAGTTGAATCTCGACTCACGGGATGTGTTTCAAGGTGACAATACGTTCTGCGACCCAGAGGTATCCAACGTCACTTGCTGGGCACCGACGCTGGATACAATTGTGCAAACTCTCTTGCCTGTGTTCCGGGACGCCCCCATGATTCCTCTCCAGGAAAATATCACATATTCAGTCAATAGCATAGGGAGAAAAAACCGACCAATCTCACTGTCGAATGCTGCTGAACACGCACAAATAGCACTCACAACCTGTCCTATGACTTTCGTGGCCGATGCCTTTAGTCGCGAATATTCCCTCACTGGGGGTTGGATAGATGGGTATAACAATATGCTTATCAAATCCGAGCAGAAGCATTCTTCGGGGACGAGGAAATGGAAACAGCCTCTGGTTGCCGTTCACTGCAACGAGACATGGGTAAGCGGCACAACGGCAACGTTCAACTTTGACACCGGTTTCTTTGACAATACGACATTGGAACTCGACCTCGAGAGCGACAGCAGGCTAAAAAACATGACCGAAGATACCGACCTGGGCGTTCAAGATGCCACTTTTCTTGACCTTGAAAACAAGATCGTCCGACAATCTGTTAGCGCAGCTATTCTATTTGCCAACCGTGTGAGGAAGGATGGAATTCAAGACAAGAGAGATACAAACGACGAGACCATTTTGGGACTGGGACTCTGCCTTGTTTCTGCCCGCTGGGTTGATGCCGAAGTCTGAGTAATCCGCCAGAATTCCGTGGTCGTGTACAGCAACTTGGGGTTCACCAATGAAGATTTCTTAACCTATTTGCACGAAACATCTACAGCCAAAGATGTTATAAAAATGAGCGATGGATGGTTGAAAGGTGTCGGTCCTCTACTAAATGGCACCCAGGAGTCGCCATCCACGTCGATTTATGAAGGTGCATCAGTTTTCTGCAACCACAACGCGATTGGATTCTTCTCTGGCTGCCTCGCGAACGCTCTCGCCGTACATCTCACTGACGCGCTGGCACAGCCAACAAGACTACGAGCGTGGTATGATGGTGGTTCTAGTGACCCGTCACCTGAGGAACAAGACACGATTATTCAGAGTACACATTACAAGTATACATATGCCTATGAGCTAAGGGGCAGCATTGCTATTCCACTGGCTTTAGCTGTGTTACTCCTCCACGTTTGCACGGCTCTGGTACACGTGGGAACAATTATCCTCTCTCCTCGCCCTTGGCACGGCTCAAGCTGGAGAAGTTTTGGGCAGATGTTAGTTCTCGCATTACGCTCGCGAGTTGATGGTCTAGACAATGTCGGGGGAGGAGTGTCAAGCTCGCAGACGTGGAAGAGGACTACGATGGTGAGAGATATTGGGGAAGGACGGTTGGAGATGATTGTAAATGTCAATGAGGGCGAGGTTCAAGAGGATGTTGATGAGTTTCTTGGGGGACAGAAATTCAGGCGCGTCCAGGCTGGAAAAGAGTATAACTAAGAAACGTAGATTAGACGTGCACCTACTACTACTACTACTACTGCTGTAATAAAGCCTCAATATAATGTGCCGAATTATATAGAATCTGGCCTGTGTACGTTACTGGGCTATCCTAAGTATTATGCCCCGCGCTATTTAGTAACTGGCGATATAATTCATCTTCGATCATGATGTTAGGGGAACCCCCGGTTCTTACAACAGAACAAAAAAACTATACGGAAATTAGGTCATACCTTTACTCAAGAGGTTGACATGGAGCACATTGCGCGAGTGGCAGAGGAATCCAGGAAAACATAACGTTAGTATACGAAAAGGCTCGATAGAATCCGTGTAGCCAATGCAATCAAAGGTGACCGTGCACTGGATACCATTCCCTGAAAACCAAGATTTTATCAGACGCATTACTATCGTTGAGACTCTCAAGCGGAAGAACAGCCACGAGAGGGGCGCGCTCGTTGGATTGGGTTATGTGGGAAAGACACAGATAGCCCTGTACCTAGCTCACTGGGCCAAGGATAATAATCTCAACTATTCTGTTCTTTGTATGGCTGCTTTCAGTATGGCCGGCTTTGAACAGGAATGCGAGAAGCTTGGCATTCGATGCTCTCAACATGTCGATGCTAAAGAGGCAGTGCGACAGTATCTTAGTTGAAAAATGCAGGAAATTGGTGTTTTATCGTTGATAACGTCGATGATATGCAGATTTCGACAAATCGACGCATGCAGGTGAGGGAATCCTCGATTTTCTTCCTTATAATGGTGACGGATGGATCTTAGTTACCTCACGCTCCAACCAAGTCGCCCTTACTGCACCTATGACTGCGGTAGTGAAACTACCACAGTTGCGTCTGAAGAGGCAACAAATCTCCTGAAGGAGTCTTTGATCGATGGGGACGAGCTAAATGGTGATGAGAAAGTGGTCGAGCTTCCCCAAACCCTCACCTACCTTCCTTTGACGATTACACAGGCAGCAGCGTCCATGAACACATATAAGGCGTCGATCACAGAGTATATTCGATTGTTCATCAACACGGGCAAAGAAAACATGATAAAGCTGCTGGAATAGGGATATGGCGACCAAATCCATCATGACGGCTCACAAGGGGCCGTTGCTACCACGTGGGTTGTGTCTTTCAAC
>PVQA01000415.1:0-29650 GCA_002980515.1 Fusarium burgessii
TAGGAGCCCAGTTCCTGAAGGTCACGTACGAGAATATCAATACAGATCTCTGTTTCAAGGTGAATTTCGCCGTACCAAACCTCAGTAGTTCGATCTCGATTGCTTTGTTAGAAGGGACGGATGAGGAATCCCACATCAACGGTTCACCTTTCGCGATAGAATGGCTTATCCGAAGGCAAGCACTGAATGCCTGCTTTGGCACATCCGACCATCGGGAATTAGCGCATTCTGATCTCGATTGTATTCCATGAATTCGACCCGCCACTTCAGAAATCTAGTGTGACTTATATGAGTGGACACCAACAAAGCATGCCATTGTTAGGCGTTATATTTACTAAAGCCAGTATTTGATACTTTAATTATTCGTTAGTTTTAAGCGAATAAACTAAATTGTACGTTTAGTTATGATTGGACTTCTGTTCTCAGATATCAAGTCACTGTAGAGACAAAGTTGTAAAGTCTATTAAATCAAATAATCATAACATCCATGTCGTCGCTGAATGGTAGGCCAAGGTCGTGCGTAGATATACGAAGTGGAAACTGTCAGACATTATTTGTATTCGGTCCATCGATGCCGACAGGGGTGGGGTATTCATGTTGTATTGTATCAAAATCTGCCCCTTAAAGGTTCTACCATCTCGGTGCGTAGTCTTAAGGTATCCCTGCTTGCATGTGACACCACAGCACCTGTTCAACAATAGGTAGCTGGTGAAACGAGACCCGGCAAGGCTGTTTTATTCACGAATTCACAAAGTAACACAGATCCTTCCCAGAACATTCAAGAAACCTATTTTTCTTTTATTAATGCTATCTTACGGTAATTTGAGAACATATCATTCTCCACTAAAATTTTACAGTAAGGTGCGATCCAGCGCCAGTAACTTGCCGGGGAAGTTAACTCTGTACAGACAGTGCACCAAGAGGTCGCTTCAGTAGCCAGTTTTAGTCTAAATTTGAGCAGTTCCAAGACCAGCACACTGACACTGAACTCGCACCACACTATATAGCTAATGGGAATAGGACTTTGTGTCTTCTTACTCCATACTAGTCGAAACGATAGGCTTGACTTGTTAGGCCCCTATAAATTTCTCCAGCACTACACAAACCAATTGAGCAGCGGATGAAACTAGCGCGACGATAGATACCCATAGCGCTGGACCAGAATGGAAAGAATCTTTCGTGACTGCCAACGCACGACCAGATGACCGGATGATGATAACCAATGTCATGAAGCAGGTAAAAATACCACATGTGCATATACTCAAGATGATGCATATGAGGTTCTTCAATGGCAATCCATTACTTGCTATTGGCAAGATCATGAGCAGAGCATTTACGACGGAATAAGCGAAGGACGTGGCGAAGCAAACGAGACCAGCGATGAATAAGCTTTTTAGCGAAAGGGGGCGCTGTAATTGGTTCACAAGAGAGCCAGCTTCGTTTGATAAATCGGAGATGATGTTAAAGGTCTTGTCGTCCCCCAATGGGAATTTTACACAGTCAGAGTGGCCGTCGCCGTATTCCACACATCCGGTCGTGGTCCCAACCGCTAAGGCCTCTAGAACAAGCCCATTCAAAAGCGTCTCTCCAGCAGCAATCGCACTAGTAATCTTACTTTGGATATCTTGAACGACATGCGTGGCTTGGGCGACAGCAACCGTCGCTTGTTTGGCAACGCTACCAGCCCCTCCAACAACTTCTGTGGCCTGAGAAGGTATATTCTCCGTGGGGATGGACAGACCCCGATGTAGGAGATTTCGTCCGAACTAAACATGACGAAACATCAGCCAAGGACAATTTCAATGATTGGACCGTCTAGTACCTCAACTTTGAAGATGCCTTCCTTCTCGTTCTTAGTACCATCGAGAAGCGTCATACCAACTGCAAGTAGAACTATGGCAAGGGTGATGTGAGCCACAAGTGACAAACCTGCTTTTAGCCTTTTCAGCATAATGAATTACCAGATAATTGAGCTGAGCCTAGACATTTGACACGAGCAGGGCGGCCGATGTAAATAATTAAAGAATAACTAGCGGCCATTCCCAGCCACCTGGTTACTTCAATCAAACGAGCTCGCTCAACAGTCATAATCGACCAGTTTGACCTACTGTTAGCCTTCACACCGGGAAACAACAGCCAAATTATGACCGCATTGGCAAAAGAACAAACGTATAATAATGGAGAAATATAAGTGACCTCTCTGTCATTCGAGCAGCGTGGTCATCGCGGTCAACATAACGAGCAGCAAATATGCCCTCAGCCGACGTGTCTTTGCAACTCCGTAGCACAGATGTACAGTCTACTATCTCAAGCTGTCTTAAGCGAACGCTCACTCAAGCTGATAACTGAGAATTAGGTCCCTTCGCCACATTATTGCTATCCTTTACCAGACACAACACTTCAGCCTACGCCCTCGCCGCTTGACCAGTCGATGAACACGGCGACACCTGCAGTTAATAGGCCAATGGTGACTGAGGCTGATCCAGAGAGCATTACGATCATGTGGCAGACAGGAGACCCGTCGCACGCTCAGATCAACACGCCACATACTTTGCCCAGTAACAATCTTTCGAGAACTATCTGGACTCCTTCCGCAATTGCTACTGAAACCCCAATAGGGACTTCTTCAGCAAGCGCGAAATTCAAAACATCCGGTCTTATGCTGTGGCTAACTTTTTTGGGTGCCATGGGTGCAGGATTGTTGTGAAACTCGACGGACTACTCTGAGCTATGATATATTTTATATCTAAGGATCACTTTCAGATCCTAGGACAGCCTTTCGGTATTCATCGGGGCTTTGTCATTGTAGTTGTGTTAATTAAAGAGAAACTGTATGCATTACCGACTAGCCTTGGCCTCCTTTCGATTATGTGAGCCCATCATCCAACCTCTTGACTTTCTCGATGCCAGGACCGATCGGAATATGTGTGACATACACTCTTACCATTCGGCCTTCTCACGGGTGCTGCTGAAGGGAAAACGAAGTGTCAAATTCTTCAATGCAGATTCGAGACGTTACAGAAAGATTTCATATAACGTCTTTCCCGAGAGCCTCGCTATCTATCTTGCCCGATACTAGTTCCTACTTTGAGGTATTAGACAGGGTGAACTAAACGCTCTGGCTTTGGGATTCCTCAATGCTGTATCCTTCTACACATCCTCCTAAAGCTTTGAACCAGCCCTCTCGTAGACCTTCGATGATTGTCTCCATGTCATCCATCCTCAAGAAAGCGTTCACGATGAATGACTCGTACCGTTCCTTCTGCTCAATCGCCGCTTGCAACTGTGTCCTGCAATCCTGTAGCTGCTGAATGGCACATTCGTGTTGGGCATTTAGATTTTGAAGCTCGATCCTCAAGTTATTGACTTCCTCTCCGTTTACCAGCGAATTGTTGAATGCTCCTGTTGAGCGACTGCTTCCCTCCAGTTGTGTATGCGTCGTACCACAATCAAGATATGCAGTAATAGGGGCCATAGTGGCCAGTTGAAAGCTTTCGTAGTTGCAGTTCGTGTCTTGCGTAGCCCTTGACGTTGGCATGGCTTTGAAAGTGTGGCCAACCTCTTGACTCAGCTGCCTACAAGCAGCCATACTGAGACTGCTAAGCCTTTTTGAGAAAAATCTAGCAATGAACTTGTTTTGGAAGGTCCAATAGTAACCAAATCGCTCAGTATCGTGGAGACTGACTTGGTTCAGTTCAATCGATAAGCCCGGTTGATTGTCTGCAGGATGGATGAGCTTGATCTAGTAACATACCTAGTTTCAAACTCACTAATATGCGCTGCAAGTGCTCTTGTACATTCTTCTCGGACGACGAGGTTATTCTTACGACTTCTGCGAGACGTCCTTCCCGTATCTGAATTCGTCATAGTCTCAGACATAGCAAGGTAAGTAACCAAGCCTTATGATTCGACACTTTGAAAGAGAAAAGGACAGAGAAGAAAGAAAAAAGCGTACTTTCACAGTACTTAGCCATGAATGCACCTGATTATCGAGGCCATCTCTTTAATGCTGGCCGTAAAGCCCCAATAAAATCCATTAATGAGTTGGCCGGTCAAAAACTGACTTTGAGTGAGCCACTTCCTTGCGATATGGGCATCCTAATTTGTTTCTGGGACGTACTGATGGCAGTAGGAACCAGATGTCTCGTACAAGTTGCGTCGGTAGGGTTTGTGCATGGCCAGTTCATTCAGGCCCCAGAGACCGCGAGGTCTAAGGTCTGTTCCAGCTACTTCTGATAATACGATTCGACATTAAAAGCCTTATTTACTACGAAGCGTTCTCGGATCGAGTATTGAAAATTGGAAACTAGTTATGTAAACACATCGCAACGAGTTCACAGTTCTTGCCAGACGGCCAGTTCTTGGACTGCCTGTCGAGCGAGTTCAACATTCTGAAGGTCAACCTCCAACACAAAATCTCTCAAATTTATTTGTCTGGTTTTCCATAGCAAGGGTGTAAAGCAAAAAATACATAGAAGAACAACATAAACAGAATCTAACCACGTATTCACTAATGACAAAGGGATAATTCTCTTGATTACTTGAAGCATACTATGCGATTCCTTCAGTTTCGGTCCCAGCATACCTGACTGAGCGGGCATTGAGTAAAATGCTACAGTATCAAGCGATAAAAAATGTAAAAAATAAAAATAAAAAATAAATAAATAAAAAGAAGAAGGAGGATACGTTGTCAATCTCAGTAGATACGGGATTCCTTGAAGCTAGGCCGGAACCTCGAGCAAATAGCTCTCTCGAAAATGCATAGGGTTGGACAGGAGCAAGTTGCTGGCAGGTAGCCGATCAACACAATAGTTACATAGAAAGACTTCATTACAATATGTACCAATTTCATCATTTAACCGTGCAAATATTCGCCTATCTAAGCCCTCCCATCGCTCATATTTTGAGGCAGATTAAGTTCGGTTATTAACAGCACAGCCCATGTGTTACATCAAGTCTAATACTAAGCCGACGATCTCGTTCCCAAAATCAATTCAACAATCACTTGCGACTCTTCTGCCGTCAATGAACATTGACATCGAGTATTGCTGGGAAACCCCCTCTATTGGCATGCTCCTGCGATAATCGAAAAAGGCTCTTTCATGTTCATCGAGGCTGAAAGCATCTCGCAGCCAATGCAGCCAGTGCAGTGTATTGTTTTTAACCTTCGACATTATCCGGTCACGAGAAAATTGGCGAATGCTCTCTGAGTCACTTTGTGACGATGTGTGAAAATAACTTTTGTCCGGTGCAGTATCATCATGATTTCGTTCTTCGCCTGGAGGGCTATCTACCCTCCTGGGAAGCCTGGAAACCCGAGGATCGCACGGTAGGTATTCTGTCCCAGAATACATCGTTTCCGAGAATCGCGTATCCCGTGTTGTTGAGGAAGAATTCAATTCACCATTGTCAAGGACCTTTGGCGATTCAATTTCGGCATCACGCTGCTGCCCAAATGATATAATTTCCTGCAACGGTTCAGAGCGGGTGGCTGTATGTCGCACAGGTTCGCTCCGCAAGCGTTCCATTCGACGCCCGATTTTTCTTGCTAAGATGATCGGAGTCCGAAAGCTCTGCTTCGTTGATTCCACTGGTGGGGATGGAGGATTGATATGCAAGTTGGGATCGTTGCTTGAAGACGTTGAAAGTTCTAGCAACGGATGCTGTGTGTCATATCTCGGAACAGACTTGGGGAACCGGCCGTCTATGATATGAGCGCTATCCTTTTCCCTGAAAGCGCCCAATATATCGTTCATATGAGTTTTAATAGACGCGTAGATAGAGTGTGTTTTGGAATGCCTGTCGCGGTGAAGGTGGGACTTGTGAGACGTTCTTGACTCAAGAACGGTGCCGTGAGGAAGGAGACGCATAGCTTCTAGGAAGACGCATCGATGCTCAAGAGACCCGTAATGATTTTATCCATATGTTTCGGCTTTTCCTTTGTCGCCGTGTGAGATAAATGCAAAGCGAAGATATTAACTATCGGGATGCACAACCCGCAGAACGGCCTCGCAGCGGAACTTATGTGGGTTACGGCGAAGAAGATACACCACGATTACTGTAAGACTCCCTGTGAGAAGAGCTTTTCTCACAGTCAAGCACCAATATTCCATAGATGAAGTCCAATGTTGGACACCGGTGAGAACTGCTGCTAAATTGTTTGTTTGGGGCGTGCCTCTGAAGGTTTGATGTTATGTCCTAGTCAAGTGACATGGTTAGCTGGCGCGGTGGCCTGAATAGACCTTCCCAAGACAGCCGAGAAGATCTTGATCTCGTCGATGCCATTTCTCGGCCCTATTTCGAACATTTTTCAAATTGCCGTCCTTTGTATCATGAGAGCCAGACCATTTTGGACGGTTTTGGGGCCCGAGCATACTCTGGGCAGGTTTTTCATTTGTACTTCATGTCTAAGCGGGGCCGTCTAGATACTTAAGGCCCTTGAGCCACAAGCCTCTGCTCAATATCTGATTCCGTATAGGAATGAGCCAATATGCCTGAGGAATTTGGTGATAGTTCAAGCGTTTTCGCGTCGCTTCCTCATGATATGTTGAATCAGTTGCAACAATGGCTGGAATTCGGCCGTCGACTGGATGACGATAATCTCCATCTAAAGCGTCAGATTGTAGAGCTGCAAGCGCGTAAAGATCGGCTCGTGGCATACGAGAATACGTGCGGAGAGATGGTTGCCACACAGAACCAACTGATCGCATCTCTGAGCTCAAAAATAGCTACCAGCGAAAAACCACCCAGGTTAGCCCCTGATCCAGTGAAAGACCCAAAACTTCCTATCATTTCGCTCCACGAGATTACGTCGGAGTCAAGTATCCCACCGACCACGAGCGATGCGAATTCAATGACGCTACATGCAGCTTTCACATAAAGATCATAACCTTCGTCTTCAATCATCGTCAGACTTAAGATACGGATCGCGAAATTGGTATATACACCAGTAAGCAACATTTGCTGATTAAATCCCCTAGAGGGTGCTGATATGTATGTAGGTTCAAGACTCGACTACCCAGCCATGGTATATACGAATGGTGGAGTGAAGAGAAATGTCGGTACTTAGGCAAGCAGCAACGTCGGGCGTACTTGAGCGGGTTTTATGGATGAACAGAAACATGGAAGTTTACTTGAAAGCGGTGTGAGTTTCTGATTGCGGAATGCCATCATTAGCCTCACATGGCCAGAGTATAAAGAAAAAGAAAAGAAAAAAACGTTTTGCCTATCTAATTACTGCGGTGAACTGTTGAGCAGTAGGCATATGCTGGGGTGCCACGTGCAACCAGGGGTCTTGTAAGATTGCGTACGGAAATAGTAAAGTCTCCAAGGGGCAGAGGTTTCACAAAACACAACTTGAATACACAAATACGCATCAGTAGACCGAATACACGTACAGTAGCATACATGTCCAGTGACCGCAACGTCGACATCCAAACACTTCCAGGGGAAGGGCACTAACAGCGGGGGGTAGAGCCTAAGATGTAGCTTCTTCGTAGCCTAGTAATTGTCTAGCATATAGTTCTCAACTTAACCACGCGCTCTCAGCCATGAAGCCATATATAAAACTCCTAATTCTTGTAGCTACCTCTACTTAATTTAGATTAAAGCCGTAAAAAGCATCTCAAACATCCGTGGCGGACAGGCACTGGCTCATGTCCTCATATTTCCGTTAAGGGACTGCCAGCTCGCTACCCCACTTGCTGATCCTAAAACTACCAGTTCGGCGAAAAAATAGCGCTTCCAGTCAAAATACGAATAGAGTAAAAGAGCCACTGAACCTGTACATACCCTCCGGTAATATCTGACACAAGTTTTGCCAACGACCAGCTTGCTTGTACATTTCAATGTACGTAGTGTAGGAAGACTAACCGGTACGCGCCAAATTTGAAGGCCGCTTCTTTCAGCCGCGTCCTCGTCGGGTCCAATACAAGCAAATCGGTTTGACTATAGCGTTGAACGCTGATCTAAGGAACCACTCGACGCTATGTTGCATGCCTACTACTGTACCGTACCGCACCTTCATGTCGTCGAGACACGCGACGGTCCATAAATAGCCAGGAACGGCTTTTTTTCTAGAGACAAGAACGAAAGAGCCACGAAACCCTCCCTATTTAAATTTACCATCCAGTACTCGATGGAGACGGACGATAACTTACCTCTGTTCCCATCGAACGACAGCTCCTAAACCCGATCGGACACGCAAGGCGGCCATTTTCTACCGAAGGAGCCAATATATAATATATCCTTCCAGTAGCTGAACGCGAGCAAGCGCTAAGCATCACTGTCACCCAGGTAGTGTAAGCTAGGGGCTCGCCATGACAACTCTCAATACCACAGAATCTTCGTGTGCCTTTGGCGATAACTTGCCCGTGGTGGACCCTCAACTGGCAGAACATACCGAAGCACTGGTTCAAGAGGCTTTTGGACAATCTAGTTCACCGCAAGACTTCTCCTTCGCCAAAACATCTCATGCTGAAAAGAAACTCGAAGAACAAGGAATCCAAATAGATATCCTCAAATTAAAGGCCAAACGATATGAAGAATTATTGCGAGAGAGAGATTCTACAATCGAAACACAGTGTTTCCGCATTGGTGTTTTATATGGCGATGTATGCCGGTTGACGAACGAGAAAGAAGGACTCGAAACAACCGTCACGAGCCTCCGGACCCAATTCAAAGAGTTCGAGAAGAATGATTGGCAATTATACAGCGGTGTGGGGAAAAAAAGGAAATTTATCCACGAAGCCAACTAAGTTCAACTGCCCTCCATTCTGTGAGGGGTGAGAGATGGTCATTCTACCGTAGAAGCTGAAGATTGAAATAGCTGTTTCTTGTATACAAGTTTCCTAGCCGAAATTATGTAGATATGTTCTTCAGGGCCTAGTGGAATCATCCGATCGAATTTGTAACCTAAGTTCTTGATGGACAAAGGAAAAGGACAGAAGAAAGGGAAGGAAATATGGTGAAGCTTCTCAGAGAACACAACTATCTATACAGGACCTCTTGGTCAACCAGCATTTGTTTGAAAGTGAAATATTTGCCGACACGTGACCATCATCGATCTTACACGCCAGCTTGTAGGACCACTTATATTACAGGTTTTGGATGCCTCCCACCAGAGGAACTTAACGTAGTGTAATACTCCAACATGAAGGAAGAACTCTCAATGCATCAATTTTGAAGTGGATGCCCTGGAATCCAACCCGACAGCATCGTGTGTAGATTGATCACTGATTGGTGACACAAGCTCATGGATACAGAGATGTTTGGCATCGCGTACATACCGGATCATATCTACCCAGTGTACATTATGTGTGATGGCACAAGGTATGGGTTCTTCCTACATGCGACAAGTTGAGTTTCGTCCTTATGCGAAGCGCGAAATGTCGATCATTGGCACCTCGACTAGAACCGCCTGTTGAATTTGTATAGCCATACGCACAAGGTTACTTTCCTATCGATTTATTTAGGAATACACTCAAGAGACTGATAATAAACCAATGCTTGGTAGTCAGATGAGTTGTGTCATATCCGTAAGTCCGATATTGGGGCTTTTCTTTTGGAGAAAATTAAAGAGCAGTCTGATCTAAAAGATACTGTGCCTTTAAACTTCTATATGATTAACGTTTCCCTACTGAAGTCATTTTTATTTACATGCAAACGGTGACTTTCATGTCTCAATAGTTAGAGATTGTTATTGAGTTTTCTTCTGCGTGCGATCCATCGTTTTCTGCTCGAAGGATATTCCTCTTTGTCCCAGAACTTCCTGAGAGTATCCAGTGCTAATACTGCATCTCTTGCAATAGTAGAGCCCCTCTCCAATTCGGACCACGGGCAGGTCCGCCATTGCCATTCTCTTTATGCAAGTAGCGCAGAGAAAACATCGTAGAGCTACCAAACTTGTTTGGTGCTTCGCCATTTCAGGATGTTGTGGTTGTATCTAGTTTGGAGTCACCGCCGTTTGGAGAGGTTGCTAAAATGAAAATTTTCTAATGAAGACACCGAATCCAAGCTTCAGAGGCGCAGGTATCCAGCCAACAGGTGTGTTGCAAAGTCGATATATTACTGTACCACCTTCGGTATAATTACGGTCGTCCATCAGAGTCCATATTACAAAACAGTTGAAACATTTACTAATCCCCTCCTCAAGAAGCTGGTGAAAATTATCTCCAATATTGACATTATGAAAAGACTGAAGAAAAACGCCTTTGCACTCGGCGGTTTCTGCCCGCGATGTCTTCCAAAAGTGTACGCCCTATATTGGCCGGAAGTTTACATAAATACTCACGGGTTATATATATAGCCATATCACGTTCATACTCCCCGAACTATTACCATCTTCTGTGTGGGTAGTCATATTGACCAATGTCTGAAGCGAAGACTCATGATAAGGAAGCTAGCTCTGCGCTATCCGAAAGGAACAATTTCTTTTCTGTAATCTGTGGATTGGTCGACCTATCTAGTCGGTTATCTGCGAGTGCGGCCTCACTTGTCGACACATCTGCGCTTTCTTCTCGCAGCCCTATAGATTTCGCTGAGAGAACGAGCCTAGTTTACAGCACTCTAACGCGATGGTGTGATTTCAGTTCTGGTTGGCCACTCATGGGGAAAATGTCCTTAGTAGGGCTCAAGCCGCTGTTGGCGTACCTTTGGCCCTCCACCACCGGATTGGGACACCCAAAGCATGGCTTCTTTGGGCTTGTCCTGACTTGGTGGATTTGGCGTTATAGTATCGCATGGATCCTTACTCGAGCCATATTGTACATATGTTGTCAACCCACTGAAAATCATATATGCTAACACCAATTAGACTTCTTCTTCTACTGTACTTCACGCAATGCGGGGGCGAATCACGATCGCTGAAGATGAAATATACTACCATCCTCATTCTTGGAGCAGGTGTCATTGGGTCGACCGTCGTGAACTCTTCTGTACTACTGGGATCGCTCGGCTGGGCCATAGGCTGCGGTGCACTCGCTCGTGTTTATGTAGCTTGCTCTCGTATACCTTCGTGTGGTAAGGCGGAGACACCGCAGCTGTGAGAGGACGAGCACAAGATTCGTCATTGCACCTCTCTTGGCAGTCCATCTACGATGCCTTTGCCGAGGTTCATTTACTTCTTGTTCTTTTTCTTTCTTATCATTGTTTGAGGAACGGAATACAAGAACGATCTAGAATGGGGATCATAAATTAGATTGATATAACAATACATTATTGAGCACTTGAAGCTTCCTCTTCAACGACATACACCCGAAGCACCCATCTGTACCCAGAAATTTCTACTCTACACCTTTAGGCAACGGGCCTCATATGGCATCACGTCTTTCATCAATAAATCAGTATTAATATGGGCGAGAACACGCGAACTGGGGAAGGGCTCAGGAGGTTTAAGGCGACCTAAGTCTCGGAAACATCTCTTCAGAACAGTCAATAGCCATTCCAAACACGCCGGATACCTATGTGGAAACATAAACGTAATTAGTGATACTCTGCAGCGAGTGTTCATACACTGACTTACTCATATTCAAGCATAAATTCGTCTTAGTACCTGTAAGAAAAATGTTAAATCATATTCAGCTGTTTCATGTTTAAAGGGAAATTGAGGACAACGTTAATGAGTGCGTTCAAGCGCAAGAACCGTCTTTAGCCGAACTGATGTTGGCGGCCCGGGTAATGACGATTCATCGGTCTTTTATCACAACACCTTCGTACACCCTCAGCGGCCGTGGCGCGCAAGTACTCGATATGTAGTTCCTGTCATACTAGAGTCTTCGCTCATGCTACCTTTTAGAGAGTTAGTCTCGTCCGACCTGCCAACGCGAAAGTAGGTTCTTAATCTTACCCCTCTTTGCCCAGCATTGTCAGATTGTGTTTGGAAGCCATCCGGCTGGCCGATAGCCCGAACGGCTCTAGGGTAAGCAAGCGACAGTGGCAAGCCATTTCGAATTTTCTTTCCATTGACCCTTTTTTGAGTTTGGCAGCGTAGTCTACAATATGCCTATGCTGAGATGATTGCATAAAGGATTGAATCGCTTACATCCGCTCTGCCGCACATAATGAGCGAGGATTGACCTTTTCAACCGCAGTTAATACCATGTGCCAATCTTGATCTAAGTGGATGCTTTTTCACAACGTTTTAGCGTTTGACAAAGAGCTGCCGCATGCTTGCCTGTGAACAAAGTCCATCGAGAAACATCCATTAGAAAGCTCTGAGAACAGGTTCCAGGCCTGGCCTGCGGCCAATACTGTGATACAGGATCTTCGAACGTTCGGCCGTCCAATCAACGTGCGCTCAGCGTCGAAAGGCCAAATAGAGCTCTCCGCCATTCGCGTTCAGCTCTTCGTGATCCACACTTGGATAGAGTATTAATTATATTCATTACTCGCACGATCAATGTATTATATTTATCGCAATCAGTAAAGTTCTGCGTGAGAAAGCGGTTCTGTGAGCCGGCTTCCATACAGGAAGAGAATCGACCAGATTGAGCATTAGCCTTTTGGCTGGGAGAGTGGCGGTGATTGGGGGAGGTCCGTTAGGGCTTGTCACCTTGAAGCACCTGATCCAGGCTTCTGCGAGCATATCCTGCGAGCCTGTCGAAGCAACTCTATTTGAATATCAAACGCAAGTTGGAGGCACATTTGCTGCACGATCATACGAAGACGCCGAGGTGAGTGCTAGGATGGGCGAAACTATGGACCAAGCCACTGATATTCACTGCAGCTCGTGTCCTCCAAACAACTCACCACATTCTCCGACTTCAGACATTCCGAGCATGGTGACTTTCTCAGCACTGAGCAGTATGTGCAGTATCTTCAAGCTTACTGCACACATTTCAAATTGTGGCCTCATATGCGACTCAACACACGAGTTTTATCTGTCACCCGAGGAGCCGATGGGAGCCACATCATCACGTACAAAACAAACGAGGCCCGGTTTCCATGTGAATGGAGATGCGATGCGGTCGCTGTTTGTTCGGGTTTGCATGTGACACCCAACATCCCCAACATAAAGGGAATGGAAAATGTTCCATTGGCTTTCCATTCTTCCGGCTTCAAATCAAGAAAGCAGTTCGGGACAGACAAAACCGTCATGGTAGTTGAAAGTGGAGAGACTGGGGCAGATATCGCATATCTAGCGGCAACGTCGCCTACCAAAAGAGTCTTGCTCTGCCATAGCGATGGTGTGCATTTCGCTCCAAAGGTATGTACTGTAGCACTCCGTGATATATCTCGTTTACCAAATGCTCCCATTTCGTCCTATCTATTGACAATGCGATCAGAGAAATCCGGGTCCGGTGTTGTTCCCAATTCTTGGGAGGAAATCAGACCCTACAGAGCCAGGCATACCAATCGACGTGAGCCGGGCCAACATGTTTGATACCACATACGTCCACCCACTCCTCTAGAATTCCATGGCTCTCTGGCACTACTATCACTGGTACATCAAGTTCATCCTTTGGTTGTCGTCTGGAACTACAGCGGGAATGGACCAATGGATCGGAAGGATCAGTCCGGAACGCCACCACCATCCAAGAGTAACATACCTCCACGACCGTAATCCCACCGCAGTACTGACCACTCCCCTAGTATTCTTTAACAAATCTATGAAAGTCTGTCCCTACATCAGCCTTCCGTACCGTCCAAGTGTGCCAGGCCCACGCCCCTGGCTATATGCCCTGCGATCTGCCATTGTGCAAACTCCTATTGCAGACACCAATGGGAGGCAAGTGGACTTGACTCCATGTCCGAAGGAGATAGGCCAGGACGGGACTGTTCATTTCTTTGATAATCAGCAGCCCGAGTTCAGCCGGTTGAAAGGGGAGAGAATCAAACCGGATATCGTCATTCTCTGTACTGGCTACAAGTAAGACTTTCCTTTTCTTGAGCCTTCAAGAACAAAATCTACCAGACCCTACGCAATGGCAAGCCAGGCCAATGTCCGCGGTATCTGGAGACGTGATGAGCCAACCGTCGGGTTTATTGGACTTGTGAGACCTTCACTTGGCGCCATCCCGGCTCTGGCAGAGATTCAGGCCCAGCTTTGGATTTTGAACATATTAGCTCCAGAGAAGATACGGCATCCTCTGCGAGCAGCCGATGAAGCACACTACCCTTAAAGCTTCCTCCAGATTCTCGCATAAGGTGCGGTGTCGACCATGAAAGCTATGTATATCAGTTGGCTTTGGACATGAACTCGGCAATAAGGCTCTGGGACGTCTTGGCCATTGCGCATAAGAAAGACGTTCGTGACGGGTGGCGTCTGCTTGCTGTCTGGGCTTTTGGCGCACATTTCAACACCAAGTTTCGACTCCTGGGACCCTGGAAGTGGAGTGGTGCTGCAGACATGCTTATATCGGAGGAGTTCTGGCAAACAATCACGAGAAGGCCGTTGTTCTTCGGTAAGAGTGCCTGCTAGATGACACTGAGTCCAATTCTCGCTAACATAATAGGACATTTCCTCGTATCGCTTCTCCCGATGATGATTTCCGGCCCACTGAGCTTGGTTGCCTTGCTTTGGGATACTGTGTTGGGCAGCATAGGCTGCGTTCAAGATAGCCAGGAAAGGGAAACATGATATAATGTCAAATGGCGTTAGTCTTGAGGTTATAACTCGAAATCATGGACATCCAAGCTTCTAGGTCCAGGATTCAACCAATTCGTCTTTACCAAAAGTCAGACAAGATACATCGAGTCTGACAATACGTTAATAAGGATTATAGACGAGGGCTATGGCGGTTTAAGTTACAGATATGTCATTTTCTTTGATTTATAAAGACAAAAGATAAAAGATAAAAGACCAGAAGGATGAGTACAGATATAATTGATGAATGCCGTTCCAGCTACAGCTACTATAATGTTCTAATGCTCACGGCAACCTTTCGAATACCGATACAACAAATCACGAGGGAATACTCATGTTCGTAGCACCCTCTTAGGCTGGCTGCCAGAGTTTGTTCGGCATCAGTGAACTGTACCACATGCATCCCTGTTCATATCTCACGAAAGAAGCGACACAGTTTGTCCTTGCCGCATCACCTAAAGAATTATCACACACCCTCTCACGATTTTATCATGCATTTAGATGCGATTCCGAAGAATCTCGAAACCTCTGACTAGTAATCGAGGAATTCCATAAGTGGGCGAGCAAAGCACAACAAATCTTCGATAACTCAACAAACAGAGCCGTTTTACTATTCTGCTAGTGATTTCATATGGGATGGTTGAATTTTATGTAAGCAAAGTGGTCCAAAAGATAATTCACTCTTCATGTCAGATATATTTGCATTTCTGTGAGGCGCTTGTTGTATCGTGTCCGCGCTTTGCTGAGTTGCTTTCCATGTTTCTGGATACAATTTTACTCCAAGGGCACTATAGCTTTCGGTTCTGGTGCAAATATTTGCTTTTTCCTCCACTTTCGAAAAGGCCATACTATACTCCACCAGAGACGCCCAGAAACTGTTAAATACATTTAAGTTTCAAGCCTCTCCTTCACCCATGCTCAAAAGCCTGCGTATATTTCGCCTTCTGAATCGTGGCCTGTTCTTGAAACCACGCTTTTACATCGTCCGATTCGAGTTGCCAGCTCTTCCCACATATTCTTGACACAAGCTGTTGACATTTGGTGCTATAGAACTCCTCAGCCACGCATTGAAACGCTATACGATAGAGGATGAATGCATTTGCTGGACGCTTGTTCTTGCCACTCTGGGCCACGAGATGCCTTTGCTCCAATGTCCGCTGCACGTGCCGATCTACTCTAAACTGGGCCTCTTCTAAGGAACCGTAACTGCTGAGGACAACTGAGATCTCCATTATATCGTCGGGTTGCTCAACTGAACCTGGAGTATCCGGAAACAACACCCAATCTCTTTCGAACCATCCATCGAAAGCGTGATCAGCCTGAGCTGAGGTCGGATGCCAGCTATCTTGAAGAATCCCAGGCTGAGATGCAGATGGAAAGGAATGACTCAGCGATTGATCTTGGAAGAAGCCTCCTTCTTCTTGGATAGATTGTGGCAAGAGATATTCGTCCTTACAATCTGAATCATTGGGAAGGGCTGAATACAGCAGAAGGTCCTGGTCGGCAGCTGGATTCATGACGGACTCACGGGCTTAAGGATAGCAAAAGCTTAGAGCACGGCGAGTATCTTGTGGAAAGCGTTGGATCCGATCAACAAGGGCAATCATGCAAGTTATGGGGGCTGAAAGTCCTAGGCGGTCTTTCACTAGACATTGGTCTCGAGTAACTAAGAATGCCATCCAGTACGGTCGATCACATGCATGCGTTTGCGGCCCAAGTAATTTTCCTGAATCACGGCGTTGTACAGTATATTTGGATATGTGCATGTCCTCAAAATGGACATTAGCGGTTCCCGTCCATACGTCCAACAGGCGGCCTGAAAAGACAGGCAGAGTTTGGCGACGTCCATTTTGATCCTATCATCATTTTGGCCGATCGTCGCAATACGGACTTTCTGACAATGGCTAGCAAAAAGAAGGTGCATAGGCGTCTATGAACCCAAAGCTATGGCGATACTAGGTCAGCCGAGTTACTTTTTTCTCGTTTCTTAGACCCCCCATGCATCGTCGCGGACTCGACTCACCTCTTCTGATATCTCGCGAAAAGAAAACGGCCTTGAGCCGAATGAGAACAAGGTGCAAGAGCTTCTATTGAACCGTAGTACCTAGTTTCTCGTCAACGGCTGACCAAATGGGACGTTCTTCGAATCTTGAGGTGAGTTCACTTCCTGGGAAGTGCTGCGCAGTCGTGCAGAGGGACCCGGACGGAGGAAGTCGTAGTTCCACGTACATAATCCATTCAAACTTTATTTGTCAGTTGTATCTTTGGAGATCTGCAGTTGATAATGATCGTATGTGATTATTCACATGGCAGAAACTGGGCAACCTAATAATATGGATACAGAAATTGGTCCTGGCCCCGAAAACCTCTGGAAAATCGACGAACTGAATCCTTCTGCCTTACCAATCAGACGTACAATCGCGAGTCTTCCGCCCTTAGAGGATTTCGACAAAGGCGTAGATACCCTTGTTGGAGCCCATAGACCGGTTGGCCCAGTGCCACTGCCCTATCAAGCTCAAGCCGCGGCCATCATCAGACCTCTAGAGGCGTTCACCCAAAATCAACTTTGGTGGCCCCACAAAGAGTGGCTTCTAGAGACTTTGACAACGATCACTACTCACAAGGGCGGGGCAGCGTTATTAATGTTGACCGTTTCGCCCCGTCCCATTACCGTGATCGGCAACCTTTGCAAAGCCATCCAGAGCATCTCAGTGTATCTTCCGATTACGGGATGAGCCAAAGTGTACAGACTCCTCCAGATAGGAACTACTGCCACAGTCCGCTCTTCTGAATCCAGAACCGTCAGATGAACCAGAAGTGTACGATAGAGGAAGGTGACTTCACCATCCACGCTTTTCGAGACAAGAGGAGATAGGAGCACATACTCTAAGATTCATCGCACAAACACAAGGCGCCTCTCGAAAGCGAGAACAGGAAGGATATCTGCGTCCCAGATACCCCCGCACAAAAATGACGTCTCTACCACTCAGCGCTGAGGGTCATGAATTTGCCTTCATTGACGTTTCAAGCAGCCAGATGGGCATTGATAAGCACGTTCAACTTCACAGGAACACTGAGGATCACCCTGACCCGCCTACAGGAGCTTTCTTCCGCAAAATTCAAGGAATCGGCACTCCCAATGCTGGAGTTGACGCAAAAGCATTCTCGCATACCCAGTGTTGCAAACCTCTTAAAGCCCCAGCCCCCTGGACAGTCTCGAGAAATACCTCCTTTTCCTTTCGCCGAACATCGTGTCGACATGTATTTCTAACGATGGGCTCCTCTTCTCCAATTATACATGAATCTACGTTTCTCGATGCCCCCGGCAGGTTTCTTCCAGCGCTGCCCACAAATTGATTGATAGTTAAAGCTTATAATATCTCGACGAGATATATCAAGCCAACACATCAAAAAACCCAATTAACTCAGAGTTTAGGCAGGCCATATGTACAAAGCCTCAACAAAGATAAGTCTCCCAATATACACACAATAAACCTTTGCGATGACTCAATCAGCAACCTTATTTGCAGCTGCTTGGGGTATAAGAAGTCGTCCTGATCCTCAATGCTAGACCTTGTCTCCCCAACACACAAAACCACGAAATCGCAAAAATGGCCTTCCCAAGCGGAAGAACAGCCTATCGGTCGAACGACGCAAAGCGGTCTCGGCTCTATGCCAACGGTTGGCATCACACCTTTGCGCAACTGGCGGTTGAACACTGCCAGCAGCTCTGGGATGACTCCTATGAAGACCTCAAAACCCACTGGCAATACGCCCCTGTCCTCTTCCCCATCCACCTGGAAGGGACTCCAAACTCCGACTTAATACGAGTCAATCTCGCAATCTTCGGCTGCAACCTCCTCCTTCTAAATCCACCCACAGGGGCACAAGCCTTCCTTGGTCACCAGAAAGTCATGCTATGAGCTCTAGCTGACTCAATTGCCCGGGGTGTAGACCTATATGAGGAGGAAAGAAGATTCCTCAACAAATTGAAAGGCGCGCTGCCCATAAATCAAATGCAATCTAACAAACGGCAAAACATATCAATCAAATATACCGAAATCTTATTTCAAACCAAGCGATTCCAAAACGCCGGATTTGAAATAACATTTCATATATTTGGTACATGATATATGATAAAAGGTCGAATCTGCCAGGCTGTCCCGCGTCTTTGGAGCTTACCCGGAACCTGGTGGATGCCAGGGTCTGGTGAGTGAATCTGACCAATCAGAGTCATGATTCAGGTCTTACATTAGTGCGCTACCCCCAGCAAGACCTTTGAACTGGCTAAAGAGAAGGTAGCTTCTTAACTCTCACGATCCTCGCTCGCCCCCACAACGTCTAACCGTGTTGGTGCTAGTCTGTTTACCTCTCCTCGATGCGTGCGATTCCTTGCCGATCGACGCCTAACCTGATGGAATCTAACGACATTATGCTTCCTTCTCCACCCTCCGGCTTTGCTCGTCTCCGCCCACCGAGAAATCTGGCAAATCAATTCGAACTGACGACGCGGGTGACTTCACTAGACCACGCTACCGTTGTATGGAGGAACGAATGATATGTTTTGGACGAGTCCTTGTCCCGGCAAGGCTTGAAGGCCGAAAGAGCTGGATCAAGCGCCATGGATTTTTTTCTCGTTGAGATCGACACTAACGACAGTCCGTTGATTTCTTACTGGGCCTATCGTTTGTACGACGCGAAGGGTCAGCCCGAGTTCTTCGCTGCTGCTGCTACGAGTTCGGCAAGATTGGACATAGTAACATGGAGAGTATAGAGGGTAAGATTAGATATATTTGAAATACTTGAATAAATATTTTAAACTATAAATCTAGCGTTGCGGGTTGCCAAACATCTCAAATATAACTCTGGATTTAATTTGTTCGATTTGAGGGCAGCGCTGGTGCATGTTTTGTTACCTAACCCTTCATCCATTTTCTCCACCTTTGTCGGCTGAAGCGGGCTAGCTATCTGGGGAGCCCAATGTCACATGACTCGAAGTGGATGTGGACTAACTGTCTCCACACCTCTGGGCGTAGATTGTTCTTCAAAATGACGCTGACATGAGCGTGTTGCAAGGCCACCAGAGAGAATTGCACTCTCTCAGTATGCCAGGCGGCCATAATGACACTGGGTATGACTCAAACTCTTACCTATAATTGAGATATCTACGCCACATGGCCTACAACGCAAGCCATCCTCTTGTACTGACATCCTGTCGTAGCGATCTGGCCGACTACCGAGCGTCGCGAAAACTCCAAGACTTTTACTTGTATTATGGTCGCTGGTACGGAAAGAATGGAAATCTACCCCGGGAGAAGTACATATTCCCAATCGACAAAGTTAGTACAAGTACGCCCATCTTGGCTTCGATAAACCTAACCTCGTTCACGCAAAGGAAGAGCTGGCTCGCTTAGACATTTTGCACAAGTTCTTCTTGGTAGTTCGCAAGAACCATCTGTTCTCGGCTTCGTTGGACGTGGAGCAGCCGTTGCAGATCCTCGACCTCGGCACAGGCACGGGAATCTGGGCCATAGAACTCTCTGAGTGAGTCCATCAAAAATATAGACAACTTGGCCTTCTATCTTACAAACTGCTACAGAAAATATCCCCGTATGCACGTACAGGGTCTCGACTTCAACATGATACAGCCTAAGATGTAAGTGCAGCCAAAAGATATCAGTTTCGCTGACTCATATCGCCAAGGATTCCACGGACTATGGCACCTCCGAAACCATTCGACCTTGAGGGTTCTTGGGACACGGTTGACCTGGACTGGGACTTCATGCATGTCCGAACACTGTTCGGCAGTATTCAAAACTGGCCAGATCTGTACAAAAAGATGATCATGTTGGTTGCATCCGCCATGAGTCCCTGCTCGCTAACCTTGGCTAACCCCTTAGTAAGGCACCTGAAGCCTGGGTGCGGCTACATGGAGCAAGTTGAAATCGACTGGGCCCCACAGTGTGACGACGATTCTCTTCCGACCGACAGTGCTCTAAGTCAATGGGCCTCAAAACTTCTCAACGCAATGGATCAGTACGGCCGCCCAATGAGAGTAAACCCCGAGAAAACGCGACAGCAGCTTGCATTGGCTGGCTTCGTAGACATCAGTGAGACAGTCATCAGAGCGTGTTACAATCCTTGGCCCGAGGACGCCACGGAGAAAGAGGCAGCGAGATGGTTCAATATGGGGCTCTCTAGCGGTCTCACAGCTCTATCGTGCGCACCTATGGTAAGAATGCTTGGCATGTCCAAAGAAGAGGTGGAAGGTCTTTGCGATAAAGTTAACAAAGAGATATGTATGCGGAGCTACCATGCATATTGCAGAATGTAAGCCTTACTATACCTGCGACAGACGGGCAGTCACTGACGACCGATGAAGATACATTTGGACGGCAAGGAAACCCGGGACCGCCTCTAGAAGCTCTTCAGTTCTTTCGAGTTGACATTCACACAGACACACACACACATACACACAAATCTATTACGCCCAGTAGACCAACGCCCAAAGGGCTCTGAAGCTAAAGATATATACATTTCGCTAGTTATTGCCTTGCTCTCGCCGAGCCCATACAATTCTTACCTTGTTCCTTCCAGTCTAGTGATCACTCTTCTTGGTTCCCGTGTTAGTAGTACAAGTCGACTTGAAGCTCAGTTTCTCCAAATGTTCAGTTCCTTATCTTCGGCGGCTGAAGCAATGCCTGCTTTTGGTTGCTCGGGGAGTAGCTGTTGTTAGAAGAGTTTAAAATCGATACAATACAATACAATTTATTATGTCCGGCGGCTTATTTTGGCCAATAGGGCATTGGCCAGTAATGCTTACATACATCATACATTGCCTTATTTTCTGTCCTCGTCTCCTTAAGCCCGTGCTGTACCTTGCTTTGCATCATCCGGATTGAAATTCATCTCTTGGAACTCATACTGAGTCTGGTCCTCGATTGCGCTTTTCTTCCTGATCCGTTGTCCCTGTGTTTCCCTTGATCTATTAGCGTTGCTAGCGGACTAGCTTGAAGAATATTCTGCAAGTGTTTAATGTCGTATCTATGTCGACGGAAACGATGTCCGCATTCACGACACGGGGTGATTGGTATAAGGTGGGTGGTTAATGAGGGTGAATTTGTATACTTCTACAATCTGGCTTCAATATTGTGTGTCGAGTTGACCTGTAGCTATCGCAAATCGTATGGTTTCGTAGACCGCTTGCATATTTAGCATCCATTTCGCATCATCTGATAGTTATTTTCCTCCCAGGTAGAAGAAAAGGTTAGGTGTCATCTCAGTGTCTCAGAGCACTGCAGCATTTTAGATCTGTGCGCTGCCCATGTTCTGCATTGGAAGCGAATGCTCAACTGTTACTCTCGCTTGTCCACATGCGCATTGCTGCGAGGCGGATACTTTGATCCAAAAGAGGTACCCCGTCAATCTGGCCATGGATGTCCTACGATGTGCCAGCACGTTGGCTTCCCTCCGTGGTAAGCCATCGTAGAGCAGTCGGGTGTGCTTGCCTGGGAGTGCGGCATCGACCTTATGCGAAAACTTCCCGATATTATCGCGCCGGCTTCCACAGGAATCCGAAAATCTGGGACAAGCTTTTCAGTAACGTCTCGATACTTGGAATAGTTGTCAAGCAGCCGGAACCTTCAACTCCATATATATTACGCATGTTGAAATCAGATACCGTGGAAGAGAAGTGGATAGCGTGGCTGACACCCATATTGGAGTACATAAACCGAGCTGTTCCCAATACGGTCAAGGTCGTCGTAGATACAAATCAAATGGTAGAGGCAACAGAGAGTGTTAAAAAGACGACGCTGGGGCGCTGCAATTTCTAGAATTTGCGAGCCGGCGACTCAATATCGAGGACGGCGGAGTTTTCTTACGAATCGGGCGATTGGGATGACGACGATGGGCCCTTGCCGGAACATTAGTGATGAATGCGACTATGACTATTATTACTCGAACTGAATTTTATTCGCTTCCCTAAAATCATGGAAATATTGGCAGATATCTGGTGCGATTGAGGTCTGGAGGGCAACATCCACCCGATGTAATTAAGAAAGATGGGGACAAGGCCGTGCAACCTCGCATTGATGCCTAACTTTTGGGTTGATAAGTTAGTGAGGGAACAAAGTCGCGTCAGGCTATAAGTGGAAACCCAGCCTCGATGGGACAACTATGCTCGTGAGCAACTGTGTCAGTGGAACAACTGTGCCAAAAGAGACAGGAGTAACGTTAATGAACAGCGGGGGTATGGGGTTACGGTGTCGGCTGAGGCAGGATCCTCCACAAACAAATATAGTTTTTGATTCGGTGGAGGAAACGGTCGTTCAGGTGCGCGCTTCTCTCGGACCCTGATAGATCATCAGCGCCACGCGATATAGCAAGGATGTGACCCGTTAGGTGTAGCAGTTCGCCGTCCTCACTGCCCACGCAGAGAATTCTACGCGCAGAATCCTCACGGTACGAAAACTTGTTGGAAAATCCGGGAATCCCCCTTATCTTCAGGATTCGGACTGTTAGTCTGAAAGTCCTAGATTTAAAGTTCAAAAGTCCTAGATGAAACTATCTAGAGATATAAACCCGAGAAAAGCTCTCATCTCAATAATGAATAATCAAGTTTTACAAAATATATTTTCACCCAGCACTACTGCGCAATATAAACAACAAAACTTCAATCTTCACTTTTCGACAGAGGCTGAGGTACCAAACGCGCAAAATAACTGGGCTATACTGTCGTCTAGAACAAAGTCAACATAATAAAATACTAGCAACCTCGTTTTCCAAACGGAAAGGCTGATGCAGAAACCCCTAAGCGAAGAAAGGAGGTTGAGAGGGTCAGTGCAGGGGACGGAACGGCTGCCGGAACTTGAAGCTCGTAGGACATGGATCATGGAACACTAGTTAAGGTCGTTGTGATTACTGACCAACGAGGATCGCTCCGCTCCCCGAAGACTTTGTTCTGTGCAATGAAAGGCCGACTGACTGGGATTGTCTCCCTCTTAATCCTCGAGAACATGGTCTTGGCCGACATATAAATGCTCTATTGGCCTGTAACAGTTCTCTGCAGATGAGGCAGACAAGACATCTTTCTTATCTACTTGTCAGTGTCTTCTTCATTACGTTGCAAAAATGTCCTGGTCGTCACCTAGTATCTCTCTCTTGGTCACTCTCATTCTTACCTATACTTCATGTCTGATATCTTTGGCGCGGCTTATCTACTGGCGACTGAACAAGACATGCAAGCCCAAAGCACTGAGCGCATTCTCTTGTTACAGGGAACGACACCCTAAGCGGTATTTTTGGCGGATATTTCTATTCGTATCCACTACATTCGCAACGACGTCAGCCCTTGCAGTTTTAACGTTCGTTCATGGCGAGCCTTACACCACGATACTCGCCGCTTGGATCATATCTACTAATTTGTTTCATGAGGTATGCAAACTGTGATCAAAAGACCAAGACCCATGGCTAACAACACATCCAGGCCATGATATCGACCTTCACTTGGCAACCAAGTATGCGCATCTTCAACCCCTGGCACATTTGGTCTGGTTTTGGTATTGCTTGGGTTTTGCTCCAGCTCGGGGTTATATTCCAGCTGCTTGCAATCTCAAGCCACGGCCTCGTACTTGCGAAGGTGTCGGCCAGCGGGTACCATCTTTATTTTATCTGGGAATGGATAAGCGTGGTTGCAGAGAGGAACCAGCCTATGTCAGAAAGAAAGCCTGGTCTGATGGAGAAGGCGTATCTTATGGCACGTATTGTACTGACATTGGCGGCCTTCGTCTTCTTGCTTTCGTCGTCCACCGACTATGGATTTTTGGTGAGTTACAAACCACAGCAGCAGTGAGGAGCCATCGCTAACACATAAGGCTACTGCCTCAACTTTTGCCGCTTATGATGTATTTCAGAGCGCGTCGCTGGTCGCTATTGAGTTTCATCGAAGTCCCGAGGTAGAACTCAAACTGCAGCCGCAGCGGCAGTTGCCAACTTCACAATGGCGCCTCAACGAAGACGAAGACACCCGCGATTATCCATTTTGTATGCCTAGTCAAGAAACGCTGGATCCTGCGTAATTGGGTGACAAGTTTACAAAACCTCACTCTTTGCATACGATCGATGTGTTGAGTTGCAGTGAGCATCGACGACTTTCTCCTTTTACCGGCCTACGCCTATACTTGTATGGGTTAAGTCGGCAAAGCTTGTCCAAGCAATTGGGGAATCATGAATAATCAAACCCCCTACCTCGTTTTGTTAGCTCGTGCCCACTCTAGAGAAGGACGCGTAAGGGATGGCGGATAGCTTATTGTGGGAATGCGATTCGGATGCGTGGCATAAAGTCGGCCGCAAATTGTACTCAGATAGTGGCTTTCTACTACCGGTGATGCTCACCATGTCAACGAGGCAACGAATGAGGTGAAAGGCCGGGCGACAGGAAGCAAAATATTCGAGCCCAGATAACGCGAGCATCAACAGGTTTAGTGTCCTGCAATCCAAGTGTTTGTTCCTGCCGCACTACACGCGGGGACAAGAGGAGATTGGCCAGGTCTGGGTGCACGGTGCCTATGCACGGAACTGGGCTATATCAAATCCAAGTAGAGTTCTATATACTCCACCACAAGACATTGTTGTTACATGCTCAAGGCAAGTTAAATCGGCTTCCACATCTTGGCGTCCATCTCACCAACAATAACATCCCACACACGCCGCAGCACCGTCTAAAACTTGTCTTTAGGCAGTCCGCACACCACATACTGCATAAACAAACTCGTGACCACCTGGCAAACGGTATCTTCAAGCAGGTGGCAGTCGAATTCGGCCTTACCATCGATGATCTTGCAGATAGCCTTAGCTAAGATGCTTACGGGCTTGGAGGCTAGGGGAGAGCGGTATCCGAAAGCGAAGATGATACCGGAGTCTATGTCGGCTGGGAAGCAGGTGGATAGGCTGCTCCACGCGTGACGTTCCACATGCTCGCAGAGCGCTGGTATTTCTTGGCGCAAGTCCAAATACAGGCAAGGATGCCAAATGAAGCTCTGACGAGGAACAGATGAAATTTGCCAATGATAGAAAAGGAACGAAGGGTGAGCGACGGTAACAGGCAGGGAAACAAGATATAGGGACTAGTCAATATTCTTTTATCGTGCGGCGTATTCGCGCACTCAAGCACAGACATCCGAGATCCAGGCACGGACAGCGCTCCTTAGGCGTCGTTTGTAACTAACACGAATATTAGGAACAATTCTCGGTGTCACTAGTCGCAAATACCAGCAGTCCAGGCTTGAAGAGGATGGACCGCAATTTGTGTCCACGATCCTCAGCTTTTCTTAAACGAACGAAGTGGAACTTGGAGCCGACCTAATGATCATGACGCCATACTATAAGAGCTTCCTCAAGATCAAGCGGAACAGTATTACGTAGCAGGTCGTCATTGACGAGGTGATGCAGCAGGTGCGTTGAATGCTGGCTGGGCGACGACTTGTAGCAAAACCCACCTCGCAGGATGTCCGGAGATGCGCTTCTTATCAAGGGCTCATCGGCATATCCGGAACGCGATGAGGAAGACGAGACGTTACATGTGGTGTCTTGGAAGGACTTCACCTACATGGATGCCGACGTTTGGAACAACTTTCAACAGGGGACGGGCATAACGAGGTCCACGAACAACCGTCGCAACGGCCAATACCGTGGGAGAATATCGCATTTGAGGCATTCCCGGAAGGATGTAGTAGCACCGCCACCAGTGGGAAGTGCTCATCTAGCCAACTGGCGCCCAATAAACTCCTACTAAGCAATCCTAATCCTGCTGCAGTATCCGGGAATCCTCCTTCCATTCCCTTCAGGATTCGGGCTAACTGTCTGAAAGTCCTAGATTTAGAGTTCAAAGGGCTAGATGGAATCATCTAGAGGTTTAACCCCGACAAGGAGTCTAATCTCAATAATATATAATCAAGTTTAATAAACCAATACTTTCACCCAGCGCTACTGCGCAATATAAACAACAAATCCACGTCCCCAGCGAAGGCTAACACCCATGCACTGCCAAACAGGGCTCATCGACATTTCATACTCTAGGCTATAGAAAGGTTTGTCTACAAGGCAGCTCTTGATGGGCTCTGTTTGCCGCTTTTGAGCGCTTCATCGAGGCACACCTAGCCTTTGAACAAGACAGACTCCATCCAAGAGACAGGTAGATCGACAATCTCACGATCAGTGAGGACAACGTTAACCTCTTCTAATCCTTTATTAGATGACCTGAACCTGGATATCGTAGATTTACCAAAGACTGCGTCAGGAGCACGTGGAGAAACCGGGAAAAAAGCGCCTCCCGCTCCGAGGGTGAACAAATTACAGCGGCGGATACTTCCATACAATAAGTCGTGGGAAGGTACGCAAGGTCCAGAGCCGTATTCTCGAGTGTGACGGGCCTACGAGATGCGTGGACGGGCCCGAAAGATTACGAGAGTAACATAATACAGACACTGCATGCTGTTCATGCGTGCAGCAGAAAGATGCTCAGTCGGGCTGGATGCTAGGTTCGATTACTTGCTGCCGATTTACTTCTACGTAGTTGATGGTCGTGGCTGACTGCGTCACGACCCGGGATCAAAGTTATTCGCACAATCATAGAATTCCGTAGGTACTGCATTGCTCGCATACCCTTCCTCAAACTTCTGGTTTCCTTCCATAAACTGAGCAACTAATGATACATTAGCATGTAGAAACGAGGTCAAAGGACGGGATGCGTACATTGGCTAGTAGGCATGGATGTTTGGGTCATTCAACTCTTTCCTCACATCAGCCAGAAGAACATTGACTTCCTCAATAGTCCAATCAAGGCCCCTCGTTAACGGTGCGAAAGTGACTGATTCAAGAACAAGCCTTGTATTCTCATTGTTCCACGTTCCGAGCTCCTTGTATTTTTTGTCCTTGGGCCAGCAGTTTGACGGCCACTTGAAGCGAGTTTCGACGATATTGGTGAATCCAACTTTGTCCATGATCCCCCTCAATTCCTTGGTTGGTATGTATGGGCGACCCAATTTGACCGCTGCTTCAGGTAGAAGATTACACCATTTCGATAGTGCATGTGCTTCGGTAAGAGTATCGTCGTCAGACTCCATGAAAGCATCAATATCCTGGAGTTCGACGTAGCCGCCTGGGGTAAGATTACTAGCCAAGTTAGGGCTAACCTACAGGCAATACAGGACCTCAGGTGAAGCTTACTCAAAGATTTTGCGCAGATAGTCCTCCCAGTTCTGAATGCTCATGTTCATCATTCTGCTGTGAATGTAAGTAAACGGTGCAGAATAATTCCACTCCTCGTCAATATCGTCGATCTGGAACTCCACATTGGCAGGGACACTAGTCAACTGTCAGTCACTATTTGGCTCCCAAAGAGTAGCTCAGACAGTACAAGCTAGGCTGAATGGGAGAAAGGTCGATCCCAAGAACCTATATATGATGTCAGCTATGAGCATCTTCAGCTCTTGGATGCTTCCTTTTACCTCAGCCCCAGGATGATCATCCGCAAAGTCAATTGCCCAAATACCTGTACCAGTGCCCACGTCGAGAACTCGTTCGACCTTGGAACCGGGTAGGTTTGGTGGGGCGAGACCAAGTTTGTTGTCGAAAGTTAGGAGAAACAAGTGATGCTGCAGGTCTAAACAATTTTAGCATCAAAATTAAACGGAAGGTGAGATGCGTAAGTATACCTAGCCTATCATTCTCTTGCTCGTCGTTGGGGAGGTTGTACTCTAGAGTTGGTATGTATTAGTGGGAGATGCCGTGTTGCGATAAGGGGAAATCGATGGGCGCGTTACGTCCCATCTACGAGGAATCAGGGCCGCAGTCGAGGAAGATCGAGATGTGAACGGCCCTGCCAGAGTCATTTTGGGACAACAAGGCATCTTGAACCTGCAGGAGGGTGGTTGCAGGCTCTGCGACCCGCTTCCTAGTCAGCTATGGGGATCTAACGGGGCGATTTGAGATGGCACGGCACAATGACTCCCTTGCATTTACTGACTGAGAAGCACACTTGATGTTAACATCTTGTTGAAGATGTAACAGCTTTGACAGCAGCTAAAGGGCAAAAGACCGACCAGGTGAATGGTGTTGATGACGAGGGCCAATCCTTGCCGTGTAGTACCCAAATTCATAGTTTACCAGAGTTCAGGCTCGTAGGTGAGCAACGTACGTCCCTTAGACTTTGGCAGTGGTCAGTATTTACCAGAAAATTCTCAAGATACAACAAGCTCAAAATCAATTCAAACTCGTTCCCGTCTGCGCTGTTGTAACAAAGTTTAGATACCTCCACCCCCTTTCTTTCCGCCCAGCCGGCTTCCTAAGCTCAGCAACCTGAATTGTAAATACAGGCTGTGAACGGACTATTGTCAGATTTCCATCTTCATCCCTCTGCCTACTGATGTAGGAGACAAGTCTGGTGCTTTTACTACACTCAGGGCTGGGCTTCCGCTTCCACAAACATCACCATTAAGCAGGCACCAGTCGATATCGTCATCATCACTGTCATCGCTTACATCTGCCAACCAACTTGTCCAATGATCCTCGCTGAAGTATTCTGCCTGATCGGCAATTGAAAGTGAAGACTTAGAAAATGAATAATAGGACTGAAGGTTTCTCTCAAACTTCCATAAAATGGTTGCCATGACTCTTACAGGATCTTTTTGAAGAGCTGTCAGAGAAGCCGTAAATCGCAATCGAGCGAGACACTTAGTGAGGAAAATCGCAACAGCATCGCCATAGGCCTCACTCGGCCAGTGCTCGAAGTCTGATATTGTGGACGCTTGAAAACGCTGCAGTTGGCATAGCATTGCCCGCGTCGTCATGCCTCTCACTGTCACGATCCTCTTCCATTGGATCACTTGGATCATCGCGCTCCAAGGATGGATCACCATGGCTCACCCACGATCCCTGACGCTCCAAGCCATGGATCACTCTCACTTCACACTGAGCCATAAGGCTACCTTTAGCTGGTGAGCTAAGTTCTAGGAAGTACTGATGAATATGTTCTATATACTATCAATTACAACTCCTTTACGTCAA
>PVQA01000416.1:0-11167 GCA_002980515.1 Fusarium burgessii
TAGGAGCCCAGTTCCTGAAGGTTACGTATGAGAATATCAATACAGATCTCTGTTTCAAGGTGAATTTCGCCGTACCAAACCTCAGTAGTTCGATCTCGATTGCTTTGTTAGAAGGGACGGATGAGGAATCCCACATCAACGGTTCACCTTTCGCGATAGAATGGCTTATCCGAAGGCAAGCACTGAATGCCTGCTTTGGCACATCCGACCATCGGGAATTGGCGCATTCTGATCTCGATTGTATTCCATGAATTCGACCCGCCACTTCAGAAATCTAGTGTGACTTATATGAGCGGACACCAACAAAGCATGCCATTGCTAGGCGTTATATTTACTGAAGCCAGTATTTGATACTTTAATTATACGTTAGTTTTAGGCGAATAAACTAAATTGTACGTTTAGTTAAGATAGGACTTCTGTTCTCAGATATCAAGTCACTGTAGAGACAAAGTTGTAAAGTCTATTAAATCAAATAATCGTAACATTCATGTCGTCACTGAATGGTAGGCCAAGGTCGTGCGTAGATATACGAAGTGGAAACTGTCAGACATTATTTGTATTCGGTCCATCGATGCCGACGGGGGTGGAGTATTCATGTTGTATTGTATCAAAAATCTGCCCCTTAAAGGTTCTACCATCTCGGTGCGTAGTCTTAAAGTATCCCTGCTTGCATGTGACACCACAGCACCTGTTCAACAATAGGTAGCTGGTGAAACGAGACCCGGCAAGGCTGTTTTATTCACGAATTCACAAAGTAACACAGATCCTTCCAAGAACATTCAAGCAACCTATTTTTCTTTTATTAATGCTATCTTACGGTAATCTGAGAACATATCATTCTCCGCTAAAATTTTACAGTAAGGTGCGGTCCAGCGCCAGTAACTTGCCGGGGAAGTTAACTCTGTACAGACAGTGCACCAAGAGGTCGCTTCAGTAGCCAGTTTTAGTCTAAATTTGAGCAGTTCCAAAACCAGCACACTGACACTCAACTCGCACCACACTATATAGCTAATGAGAATAGGACTTTGTGTCTTCTTACTCCATACTGGTCGAAACGATAGGCTTGAGTTGTTAGGCCCCTATAAATTTCTCCAGCACTACACAAACCAAGTGAGCAGCGGATGAAACTAGCGCGACGATAGACACCCATAGCGCTGGACCAGAATGGAAAGAATCTTTCGTGACTGCCAACGCACGACCAGATGACCGGATGATGATAACCAATGTCATGAAGCAGGTAAAAATACCACATGTGCATATACTCAGGATGATGCATATGAGGTTCTTAAATGGCAATCCATTACTTGCTATTGGCAAGATCATGAGCAGAGCATTTACGACGGAATAAGCGAATGACGTAGCGAAGCAAACGAGACCAGCGATGAATAAGCTTTTTAGCGAAAGGGGGCGCTGTAATTGGTTCACAAGAGAGCCAGCTTCGTTTGATAAATCGGAGATGATGTTGAAGGTCTTGTCGTCCCCCAATGGGAATTTTACACAGTAAGAGTGGCCGTCGCCGTATTCCACACATCCGGTCGTGGTCCCAACTGTTAAGGCCTCTAGAACAAGCCCATTCAAAAGCGTCTCTCCAGCAGCAATCGCACTAGTAATCTTACTTTGGATATCTTGAACGACATGCGTGGCTTGGGCGACAGCAACTGTCGCTTGTTTGACAACGCTACCAGCTCCTCCAACAACTTCTGTGGCCTGAGGAGGTATATTTTCCGTGGGGATGGATAGACCCCGATGTAGGAGATTCCGTCCTAACTAAACATGACGAAACATCAGCCAAGGACAATTTCAATGATTGGACCGTCTAGTACCTCGACTTTGAAGATGCCTTCCTTCTCGTTCTTAGTACCATCGAGAAGCGTTATACCGACTGCAAGTAGAACTATGGCAATGGTGATGTGAGCCACAAGTGAGAAACCTGCTTTTAGCCTTTTCAGCATAATGAATTACCAGATGATTGAGCTGAGCCTAGACAGTTGACACGAGCAGGGCGGCCGATGTAAATAATTAAAGAATAACTAGCGGCCATTCCCAGCCACCTGGTTACTTCAATTAAACGAGCTCGCTCAACGGTCATTATCGACCAGTTTGGCCTCCTATTAGCCTTCTCACCGGGAAACAACAGCCAAATTATGACGGCATTGGCAAAAGAACAAACGTATAATAATGGAGAAATGTAAGTGACCTTCTGTCATTCGAGCAGCGTGGTCATCGCGGTCAACATAACGAACAGCAAATATGCCCTCAGCCGACGTGTCTTTGCAACTCCGTAGCACAGATGTACAGTCTACTATCACAAGCTGTCTTAAGCGAACGCTCACTCAAGCTGATAACTGAGAATTAGGTCCCTTCGCCACATTATTGCTATCCTTTACCAGACACAACACTTCAGCCTACGCCCTCGCCGCTTGACCAGTCGATGAACACGGCGACACCTGCAGCTAATAGGCCAATGGTGACTGGGGCTGATCCAGAGAGCATTACGATCATGTGGCAGACAGGAGACCCATCACACGCTCAGATCAACACGCCACATACTTTGCCCAGTAACAATCTTTCGAGAACTATCTGGACTCCTTCCGCAATTGCTACTGAAACCCCAATAGGGACTTCTTCAGCAAGCGCGAAATTCAAAACATCCGGTCTTATGCTGTGGCTGACTTTTTTGGGTGCCATGGCTGCAGGATTGTTGTGAAACTCGACGGACTACTCTGAGCTATGGTATATTTTATATCTAAGGATCACTTTCAGATCCTAGGACAGCCATTCGGCATTCATTGGGGCTTTGTCATTGTAGTTGTGTTAATTAAAGAGAAACTGTATGCATTACCGACTAGCCTTGGCCTCCTTTCGATTATGTGAGCCCATCATCCAACCTCTTGACTTTCTCGATGCCAGGACCGATCGGAATATGTGTGGCATACACTCTTACCATTCGGTCTTCTCACGCGTGCTGCTGAAGGGAAAACGAAGTGTCAAATTCTTCAATGCAGATTCGAGACGTTACAGAAAGATTTCATATAACGTCTTTCCCGAGAGCCTCACTATCTATATTGCTCGATACTAGTTCCTACTTTGAGGTACTAGACAGGGTGAACTAAACGCTCTGGCTTTGGGATTCCTCAATGCTGTGTCCTTCTACACATCCTCCTAAAGCTTTGAACCAGCCCTCTCGTAGACTTTCGATGATTGTCTCCATGTCATCCATCCTCAAGAAAGCGTTCACGATGAATGACTCGTACCGTTCCTTCTGCTCAATCGCCGCTTGCAACTGTGTCCTGCAATCCTGTAGCTGCTGAATGGCACATTCGTGTTGGGCATTTAGATTTTGAAGCTCGATCCTCAAGTTATTGACTTCCTCTCCGTTTGCCAGCGAATTGTTGAATGCTCCTGTTGAGTGACTGCTTCCCTCCAGTTGTGTATGCGTCGTACCACAATCAAGATATGCAGTAATAGGGGCCATAGTGGCCAATTGAAAGCTTTCGTAGTTGCAGTTCGTGTCTTGCGTAGCCCTTGACGTTGGCATGGCTTTGAAAGTGTGGCCAACCTCCTGACTCAGCTGCCTACAAGCAGCCATACTGAGACTGCTAAGCCTTTTTGAGAAAAGTCTTGCAATGAACTTGTTTTGGAAGGTCCAATAGTAACCAAATCGCTCAGTATCGTGGAGACTGACTTGGTTCAGTTCAATCGATAAGCCCGGTTGATTGTCTGCAGGATGGATGAGCTTGATGTAGTGACATACCTAGTTTAAAACTCACTGATATGCGCTGCAAGTGCTTTTGTACATTCTTCTCGAACGACGAGGTTATTCTTACGACTTCTGCGAGACGTCCTTCCCGTATCTGAATTCGTCATAGTCTCAGACATAGCAAGGTAAGTAACCAAGCCTTATGATTCGACACTTTGAAAGAGAAAAAGGATAGAGAAGAAAGAAAAAAGCGTACTTTCCTAGTACTTAGCCATGAATGCACCTGATTATCAAGGCCATCTCTTTAATTCTGGCCGTAAAACCCCAATAAATCCATTAATGAGTTGGTCGGTCAAAAACTGACTTTGAGTGAGCCAAGTTCCTTGTGATATGGGCAGCCTAATTTGATTCTGGGACGTATTGATGGCAGTAGGAACCAGATGTCTCGTACAAGTTGCGTCGGTAGGGTTTGTTCATGGCTAGTTCATTTAGGCCCTAGAGACCGCGAGGTCTAAGGTCTGTTCCAGATACTTCTGATAATACGATTCGACATTAAAAGCCTTATTTACTACGAAGCGTTCTCGGATCGAATATTGAAAATTGAAAACTAGTTATGTAAACACATCGCAACGAGTTCACAGTTCTTGCCAGACGGCCAGTTCTTGGACTACCTGTCGAACGAGTTCAACATTCTGAAGGTCAACCTCCAACACAGAATCTCTCAAATTTATTTGTCTGGTTTTCCATAGCAAGGGTGTAAAGCAAAAAATACATAGAAGAACAACATAAACAGAAACTGACCACGTATTCACTAATGACAAAGGGATAATTCTCTGGATTACTTGAAGCATACTATGCGATTCCTTCAGTTTCGGTCCCAGCATACCTGACTGAGCGGGCATTGAGTAAAATTCTACAGTATCAAGCGATAAAAAATGTAAAAAATAAAAATAAATAATAAATAAATAAAAAGAAGAAGGGGGATACGTTGTCAATCTCGGTAGATATGGGATTCCTTGAAGCTAGGCCGGAACCTCGAGCAAATAGCTCTCTCGAAAATGCATAGGGTTGGACAGGAGCAAGTTGCTGGTAGGTAGCCGATCGACACAATAGTTACATAGAAAGACTTCATTACAATATGTACCAACTTCATCATTTAACCGTGCAAATATTCGCCTATATAAGCCCTCCCATCGCTCATATTTTGAGGCAGATTAAGTTCGGTTTTTAACAGCACAGCCCATGTGTTACATCAAGTCTAATACTAAGCCGATGATCTCGTTCCCAAAATCAATTCAACAATCACTTGCGACTCTTCTGCCGTCAATGAACATTGACGTCGAGTATTGCTGGGAAAACACCTCTGTTGGCATGCTCCTGCGATAATCGAAAAAGGCTCTTTCATGTTCATCGAGGCTGAAAGCATCTCGCAGCCAATGCAGCCAATGCAGAGTATTGTTTTTAACCTTCGACATTATCCGCTCACGAGAAAATTGGCGAATACTCTCTGAGTCGCTTTGTGACGATGTGTGAAAATAACTTTTGTCCGGTGCAGTATCATTATGATTTAGTTCTTCGCCTGGAGGGCTATCTACCCTCCTGGGAAGCCTGGAAACCCGAGGATCGCACGGTAGGTATTCTGTCCCAGAATACCTCGTTTCCGAGAATCGCGTATCCCGTGTTGTTGAGGAAGAATTCAATTCACCATCGTCAAGGACCTTTAGCAATTCAATTTCGGCATCACGCTGTTGCCCAAATGACATTATTTCCTGCAACGGTTCAGAGCGGGTGGCTGTATGTCGCACAGGTTCGCTCCGCAAGCGTTCCATTCGACGCCCGATTTTTCTTGCTAAGATGATCGGAGTCCGAAAGCTCTGCTTCTTTGATCCCACTGGTGGGGATGGAGGATTGATATGCAAGTTGGGATCGTTGCTTGAAGACGTTGAAAGTTCTAGCAACGGATGCTGTGTGTCATATCTCGGAACAGACTTGGGGAACCGGCCGTCTATGATATGAGCGCTATCCTTTTCTCTGAAAGTGCCCAATATGTCGTTCATATGAGTTTTAATAGATGCGTAGATAGAGTGTGTCTTGGAATGCCTGTCGCGGCGAAAGTGGGACTTGTGAGACGTTCTTGACTCAAGAACGGTGCCGTGAGAAAGGAGACGCATAGCTTCTAGGAAGACGCATCGATGCTCAAGAGACCCGTAATGGTTTTATCCATATGTTTCGGCTTTTCCTTTGTCACCGTGTGAGATAAATGCAAAGCGAAGATATTAACTATCGGAATGCAAAACCTGCAGAACGGCCTCGCAGCGGAACTTATGTGGGTTACGGCGAAGAAGATACACCACGACTACTGAAGACTCCCTGTGAGAAGAGCTTTTCTCACAGTCAAGCACCAATATTCCATAGATGAAGTCCAATGTTGGACCCCGGTGAGAACTGCTGCTAAATTGTTTGTTTGGGGCGTGCCTCTGAAGGTTTGATGTTATGTCCTAGTCAAGTGACTTGGTTAGCTGGCGCGGTGGCCTGAATAGACCTTCCCAAGACAGCCGAGAAGATCTTGATCTCGTCGATTCCATTTTTCGGCCCTATTTCGAACATTTTTAAAAATTGCCGTCCTTTGTATCATGAGAACCAGACCATTTTGGACGGTTTTGGGGCCCGAGCATACTCTGGACAGGTTTTTCATTTGTACTTCATGTCTGAGCGGGGCCGTCTAGATACTTAAGGCCCTTGAGCCACAAGCCTCTGCTCAATATCTGATTCCGTATAGGAATGAACCAATATGCCTGAGGAATTTGGTGATAGTTCAAACGTTTTCGCGTCGCTTCCTCATGATATGTTGAATCAGTTGCAACAATGGCTGGAATTCGGCCGTCGACTGGATGACGATAACCTCCATCTAAAGCGTCAGATTGTAGAGCTGCAAGCGCGTAAAGATCGGCTCGTGGCATACGAGAATACGTGCGGAGAGATGGTTGCCACACAGAACCAACTGATCGCATCTCTGAGCTCAAAAATAGCTACCAGCGAAAAACCAGCCAGGTTAACCCCTGATCCAGTGAAAGACCCAAAACTTCCTATCATTTCGCTCCACGAGATTACGTCAGAGTCAAATATCCCACCGACCACGAACGATGCGAATTCAATGACGCTACATGCAGCTTTCACATAAAGATCATAACCTTCGTCTTCAATCATCGTCAGATTTAAGATACGGATCGCGAAATTGGTATATACACCAGTAAGCAACATTTGCTGATTAAATCCCCTAGAGGGTGCTGATATGCATGTAGGTTCAAGACTCGACTACCCAGCCATGGTATATACGAATGGTGGAGTGAAGAGAAATATCGGTACTTAGGCAAGCAGCAACGTCGGGCGTACTTGAGCGGGTTTTACGGATGAACTGAAACATGGAAGTTTACTTGAAAGCGGTGTGAGTTTCTGATTGCGGAATGCCATCATTAGCCTCACAAGGCCAAAGTATAAAGAAAAAGAAAAGAAAAAAAAGTTTTGCCTATCTAATTCCTACGGTGAACTGATGAGCAGTAGGCATATGCTGGTGTGCCACGTGCAACCAGGGGTCTTGTAAGATTGCGTACGGAAATAGTAAAGTCTCCAAGGGGCAGAGGTTTCACAAAACACAACTTGAATACACAAATACGCATCAGTAGACCGAATACACGTACAGTAGCATACATGTTCAGTGACCGCAACGTCGACATCCAAACACTTCCAGGGGAAGGGCACTAACAGCGGAGGTTAGAGCCTAAGATGTAGCTTCTTCGTAGCCTAGTAGTAATTGTCTAGCATATAGTTCTCAACTTAACCACGCGCTCTCAACCATGAAGCCATATATAAAACTCCTAATTCTTGTAGCTACCTCTTCTTAATTTAGATTAAAGCCGTAAAAAGCATCTCAAACATCCGTGGCGGACAGTCACTGGCTCATGTCCTCATATTTCCGTTAAGGGACTGCCAGCTCGCTACCCCACTTGCTGATCCTAAAACTGTTGAACAGGTGCTGGGGNNGAATACACGTAATGTCTGACAAAAACTACCAGTTCGGCGAAAAATAGCGCTTCCAATCAAAATACGAATAGAGTAAAAGAGCCACTGAACCTGTACATACCCTCCGGTAATGTCTGACACAAGTTTTGCCAACGACCAGCCTGCTTGTACATTTCAATGTACGTAGTGTAGGAAGACTAACCGGTACGCGCCAAATTTGAAGGGCGCATCGTTCAGCCGCGTCCTCGTCGGGTCCAATACAATCAAATCGGTTTGACTATAGCGTTGAGCGCTGATCTAAGGAACCACTCGACGCTACGTTGCATGCCTACTACTGTACAGTACCGCGCCTTCATGTTGTCGAGACACGCGACGGTCCACAAATAGCCAGGAACGGCTTTTTTCTAGAGACAAGAACGAAAGAGCCACGAAACCCTCCCTATTTAAACTTACCATCCAGTACTTGATGGAGACGGACGATAACTTACCTCTGTTCCCATCGAACGACAGCTCCTAAACCCGATCGGACACGCAAGGCGGCCATTTTCTGCCGAAGGAGCCAATATATAATATATCCTTCCAGAAGCTGAACGCGAGCAAGCGCTAAGCATCACTGTCACCCAGGTAGTGTAAGCTAGGGGCTCGCCATGACAACTCTCAATACCACAGAATCTTCCTGTGCCTTTGGCGATAACTTACCCGTGGTGGACCCTCAACTGGCAGAACATACCGAAGCACTGGTCCAAGAGGCTTTTGGACAATCTGGGTCACCGCAAGAAGACTTCTCCTTCGCCAAAACATCTCATGCTGAAAAGAAACTCGAAGAACAAGGAATCCAAATAGATATCCTCAAATTAAAGGCCAAGCGATATGAAGAATTATTGCGAGAGAGAGATTCTACAATCGAAACACAGTGTTTCCACATTGGTGTTTTATATGGCGATGTATGCCGGTTGACGAACGAGAAAGAAGTACTCGAGACAACCGTCACGAGCCTCCGGACCCAATTCAAAGAGTTCGAGAAGAATGATTGGCAATTATACAGCGGTGTGGGGAAAAAAAGGAAATTTGTCCACGAAGCCAACTAAGTTCAACTGCCCTCCATTCTGTGAGGGGTAAGAGATGGTCATTCTATCGTAGAAGCTGAAGATTGAAATAGCTGTTTCATGTATACAAGTTTCCTAGCCGAAATTATGTAGATGTGTTGTTCAGGGCCGATTGGAATCATCCGATCGAATTTGTAACCTAAGTTCTTTATGGACAAAGGAAAAGGACAGAAGAAAGGGAAGGAAATATAGTGAAGCTTCTCAGAGAACACAACTATCTATACAGGACCTCTTGGCCAACCAGCATTTGTTTGAAAGTGAAATATTTGCTGACACGTGACCATCATCGATCTTACACGCCAGCTTGTAGGACCACTTATATTACAGGTTGTGGATGCCTCCCACCAGCGGAACTTAACGTAGCGTAATACTCCAACATGAAGGAAGAACTCTCAATGCATCAATTTTGAAGTGGATGCCCTGGAATCCAACCCGACAGCATCGTGTGTAGATTGATCACTGATTGGTGACACAAGCTCATGGATACAGAGATGTTTGGCATCGCGTACATACCGGATCATATCTACCCAGTGTACATTATGTGTGATGGTACAAGGTATGGGTTCTTCCTACATGCGACAAGTTGAGTTTCGTCCTTATGCGAAGCGCGAAATGTCGATCATTAGCACCTCGACTAGAACCGCCTGTTGAATTTGTATAGCCATACGCACAAGGTCACTTTCCTATCGATTTATTTACGAATACACTCAACAGACTGATAATAAACCAATGCTTGGTAGTCAGATGAGTTGTATCATATCCGTAAATCCGATATTGGGGCTTTTCTTTTGGAGAAAGTTAAAGAGCAGTCTGATCTAAAAGATACTGTGCCTCGAAACTTCTATATGACTAAAGTTTCCCTACTGAAGTCATTTTTATTTACATGCAAACGGTGACTTTCATATCTCAATAGTTAGAGATTGTTATTGAGTTTTCTTCTGCCTGCGATCCATCGTTTTCTGCTCGAAGGATATTCCTCTTTGTCCCAGAACTTCCTGAGAGTATCCAGTGATAATACTGCATCTCTTGCAATAGTAGAGCCCCTCTCCAATTCGGACCACGTGTAGGTCCGCCATTGCCATTCTCTTTATGCAAGTAGCGCAGAAAAAACATCGTAGAGCTACCAGACTTGCTTGGTGCTTCGCCATTTCAGGATGTTGTGGTTGTATCTAGTTTGGAGTCACCGCCGTATGGAGAGGTTGCTAAAATGAAAATTTTCTAATGAAGACACCGAATCCAAGCTTCAGAGGCGCAGGTATCCAGCCAACAGGTGTGTTGCAAAGTCGATGTATTACCACCTTCGGTATAATTACGGTCGTCTATCAGAGTCCATATTACAAAGCAGTTGAAACATTTACTAATCCCCTCCTCAAGAAGCTGGTGAAAATTATCTCCAATATTGACATTATGAAAAGACTGAAAAACGCCTTTGCACTCGGCGGTTTCTGTCCGCGATGTCTTCCAAAAGTGTACGCCCTATATTGGCCGGAAGTTTACAAATACTCACGGGTTATATATATAGCCATATCACGTTCATACTCCCCGAACTATTACCATCTTCTGTGTGGGTAGACATATTGACCAATGTCTGAAGCGAAGACTCATGATAAGGAAGGCAGCTCTGCGCTGTCCGAAAGGAAAAATTTCTTTTCCGTAATCTGTGGTTTGGTTGACCTATCTAGTCGGTTGTCTGCGAGTGCATCCTCACTTGTCGACACATCTGCGCTTTCTTCTCGCAGTCCTATAGATTGGGCTGAGAGAGCGAGCCTAGTTTGCAGCACTCTAACGCGATGGCGTAATTTCAGTTCTGGTTGGCCACTCGTGGAGAAAATGCCATTTGTAGGGCTCAAGCCGCTGTTGGCGTACCTTTGGCCCTCCGCCACCGGATTGGGACACCCAAAGCATGGCTTCCTTGGACTTGTCCTGACATGGTGGATTTGGCGTTATAGTATCGCATGGATCCTTACTCGAGCCATATTGTACATATATTGTCAACCCACTGAAAAGCATATATGCTAACATCAATTAGACTTCTTCTTCTACTGTACTTCATGCAATGCGGGGGCGAAGCGCAAACGCAGAAAATGAAATATATCACCATCCTCATTCTCGGAGCATGTGTTATTGGGTCGACCGTCGTGAACTCTTCTGTGCTACTGGGATCGCTAGGCTGGGTCATAGGCTGCGGTGCACTCGCTCGTGTTTATGTAGCCTCCTCTAGTGCACCTTCGTGGGGTAAGACGGAGGCACCGCAGCTGTGAGAGGACGAGCACAAGATTCGTCCGTGCACCTCTCTTGGCAGTTCATCATGATGGTTTTGCCGAGGTTCATTTACTTCTTG